>JAEIIU010057115.1:0-12349 GCA_018874675.1 Drosophila baimaii | reverse complement strand
ATATATATATAGATAGCCTATGGTGTATGCGTTACTGAATATGGTTAGAATCTAGTTTCTTATTTGCTTTGTTTGTTTGTTGTGTTGGTTTCTCGTAGAAAAGAGCGTGCGCGCGTTTTGTTATTCGAGCGAAGACCGCACACGGATAAGATCGGATTGTGGTTATTGGTTAATGGGGCAGTCGGGCTGGGTTACGCTGATCGATTTGGGGAGTTTAAAAATTGCTGGGGTGGGGGAGACTTGCGACTCACTTACGCCTACGCTACATACTAAACTGTTGATCCTTTCGTTGAAGGCAACAGATATATGTGTATTATCATGGCTATAATCTAGGTTCCGTTGCACTGCAAGCCGATTTGTTAGAGAAGAGGAGAGCTTACTACTAGTTACTTAAGAGGGCGGCGGCGGCGGCAGGCGGCGGATGCCCTCACCAGGTGAGTATCCCACACGCGCGCGCTGCTCCACATCATCCATCCACTCGATAGGTTTACACATACAGATAAAAACTGGCTACAACTAACTGTACATTTTCCCGCGCTCGGCCTTGGAACTCGCTGCCTCGCATTGTCCGGGGACAGCGAGATGCATCGATGCGAACTGCTAGTAGTTAGGATGTGGGTGACGCCTCATCCAGCAGCATCACCCCGTTCTGCTCGACGTACACCAGGCGCGGATCCTCGCCAAACTCCAGTCGCCCGTACCTGGCCACCAGCGGCGCCTTGTTGCTGTTGTTGACCTGCGGCGTTCGCGGCCACTTCCGTTTGGGCTTCGTGTGCGTCAGCATGTGCGACTTGAGGTTCGTCGACTGGGCGAAGCACTTGGAGCAGCCATCAATGGGACAGTGATAGGGCCGATCTCCGGTGTGTATCCGGACGTGGGTGCGCAGATTGAAGTCCAGGGAGAACCGCTTGCCGCAGCCCTCGAAAGTGCACTCGAAGGGCTTCTCGCCGGTGTGGACCAGCTGGTGGCGCTTCAGCTTGGAGCTCTCCACGAAGCTCTTGCCGCACACGTTGCACACATGGCCGCGCGGGCCGTGCGTGTGCATGTGCTTGCGCATGGCCGAATGGTTGCGGAACTCCTTGTTGCAGCCGCGATGGGTGCAGCGGAACTTTGGCTCCTCATCCTCCTCGCCGGTGGCGCCCCCAGCTGCCAGGCTGGCTGCTCCTGCCCCCTGTCCTGCTGGTGTTTTGGTCACATTGGTGGTAGGCCTCGGTCGGGTTAGAATGCTGGCCGCGACCAGGGGCGGCGGCGCTGGCGTTGGTGTGGCCACCGGCAGCACCGATGCTCCAAGTTGCCTCTTGGCCACCTTTGGCTGACTGCCAGCACTTTTCAGTCGCACATTGGTGCTACTGTTTTGGAGCACCAGCTTGGGCAGCGATGCCTGTGGAGTGGCCACGCATCCATTGATCTTGGTCACGCCAACTGCAGGTGGCAGGTGGCTCGAGGCCGTTGCCGGACCCGACGGAGCCTGCATTAACTCCACATTGTTCGGCATATTCTCGATGAGTTCGATGTTGCCGTACGCCTCGTCCAGCTGGTTGTCAGCATAGATGAACTGCTCGCTCAGCGGCTGGCTATCCTCCTCGCCCTTGACATCGCCCATAAATGCATTGACCACCTCCTCGACGTCTGTGACCGCGGAGGCGCTGAATGGATCCGGCAGGATGACGTACTCGTTGCCAATGCCGTCGCTCAGCACATCGTGGTTGATCATATGCTCGTCTATGATCAGCTTTGGCATGCTGGGGGAGCCGCCCTCGTCGTTCCGGGCGACGCTGGACGCGGATGCGGAGGCGGATGTCGGTGTAGCCACAGTGGAGGCGCCTCCAGGCTCTTCCAGCTCCTCCTCTTCGTCCTCGTCCTCCGAGTTTAGTGAAGACCACAATGTGACATTGAACTCGTCCTGGGTGATGCGTATGGGCACCTTGGTTTGCTTCCATCGCTTGGTGGCCGAGCTGACGCCCATGGGCCGCGACTCCACGCGACTTGTGCCGAAGAGCTTGAAGTCCTGCAGCTGGTTATTGGAGCTGTTCGAATCCTCTCCGGCCTTCATGTAGAACTCGCTCTCCAGCTGCTCCTCCTTGATGTTGCTGGCCTCGATTGTGGTCAGCATCTCGGAGGCGATCTCAAAGGCGTTTGTCATCGCAGGTGTGGCATCCGTATCGGGCTCGGGCTCGGGCTCCTCATCCTCGCCATCGCCATCGCCGTCACAGGAGGAGGACATCTGCATGCCGTCCTCCTCCTCAATGAACTCCTCGTCATCGCTGGTCTGCTGCATAATGATGGGCGGAGGCAGGGCGTCCGCCGTGGCCACCGAGGTGAGCCTGTCCAGCCGATCCACCGGATAGTACTCGTAGACATCGCCCGCGATGAAGAATTCGCCGGTGTCCACCACAATGTTCGCCTCGTCGTCGTAGTCGTCGATGATCTCCTCGATCAAGAAGCTCTCGTTCTCCGCGCCCATGTGATCGGCTCCCTCCAGGACGCTGGTATACGGATCCTGTTCCGTCCCAATGGTGGGCGCCGTGGGTGTCGGCAGCACATGCGTGAAGTACGCCGAGGCAGCGCTCAGATGCAGTGGCTCGGCGGCTGCCGCCAGCGAGAGGTTCTTCACTATCGGGGCGCGTAGCTGGTGCTGATGCTGATGGTGGTGCTGGTGGTGGTGGTGGTGTTGCAGCTGCGGCTGGAAGCTGCCGACGGTGTGATGATGACTTGTCATCGCGGTTGTGGATTCTGGCTCTGTTGCTTGCGCTCTGCTTGCTGCGCGTTCCCTTCTTTCCGCCTGTCTGTGTGTGTTTTTCCTTTGTGCGTGTGTGTGCGGCGCGCTGCTGCTCGGTGTGTGCGCGCGTGTCTGTGTGAGTGTGCGTGCGAGTGGTGGCCACCACTGGGAATAGGCGAAATAGTAGCGAAATTAGTACCTGGCTGCGTCCGGGCTGTCCGGCGGAGACTCACCCGCGCAACTGCGTTCTCGCTTTTGGTCTTTCCTGTCCCACCTCCGCTAAAGAACTCACCGCTTGCTCGCTCGCTGGCTTGCCTCTTCTCCTCCGTCTATCGCTTATTGTGCTGCTTTGTGGCGGCAGACGGCGACTGGCTGATGCGCTCCGATCGCTCCGCCCCGCCACGCTGCTGTCCCGGCACCTGATTGATGCACTGTACGGTGGACGCCGCTCCGGTGACCACCGGCAGTGTAAATATTTTGAATTTTGCCGGTAAATATGGCGGAATTGTATTTTCCAAAATGGCTCGGTACTTTCTCTTGCGTATTTGTGTGTTTGTGTGTGTGTGTGGTGTTGCTGTGTGACGACGGCGCCAAATGCAACCCTGCGCGCGCTTTATGTATATGTTCGGCGGGCGCGAATCTCTCGAAAGGCAATAAACCGCTGCAAACTCTTGGCAACTGCCCCAGTTGCCTCACAAATTAAATGTATTAATAATAGAGCTAAATTATTTTCACTAAACTTGTGTAAATGCCAGTGTTTTCCGCAATTAACTAGCGGCGTTCTATCGTATATCGATAGGTAATTGGCTTGTTGTTCTGCCGCCAGGGTTGCCTTGGCATCTCACACACACGTACACGCATGCATATGTGTGTATGCATGCGCAATAACAAAGAATAAATGTTTAACAATTATTTGTTATTCTTCTTCTTCTAGCTATTTACATGATTTGTTTTAAAAATTTGCATAATTCCTGCCTAGAGTTTCTTCAGCAAGAGCACTTCGGGCAAGTAAATGCGCGCCAACTTGGACTCCACGAAGCGCTCGTGTCGACAACTCAATGTTTCGGCGGATTGCCTAAAATCAGTCTTATTGAAGAGGACGCTCTTCCGATCCGGTGTTAGTGCCAGATTATAGTGCCGGCACTGCTCCTGAAGTCCTGCCGGCGAATCAATAAGCAGCAAACGCAACAAGTACGGAGCCGGCACCGTGAGCTGTTTGTTGTTGTAGGCATGCGTGAAAATCTGCAGCAAACTCCTGAAAAAAAAAAACAAAGGAACCGCGGATTGGGGCAAAAATCAATATAAACCGTTGAAAAGGGACGGGGCAGAAGCAGCACTAGGTACCTTCTGATTGCCTGTAACTTTGTGGAGGCCACGGCGCAGAGAATATGTGGCAGCTGGGGCAAACCCATGAGCACCCTGTAGAGATTCCCCTGATGATGCGCAAGGCAGATGCCAAAGCACAGCCGGAAGGTGGCATCCTGGCGCACATACTCGGGCAGGCTGAGAGCCCGCACAAAGGACTCCGGGGAGCCCAAATTGAATACTTGGTACAGGCTCTCAATAAAGCAGCGGCGCTCCAGTTCCCGCAGCGTTGGTTGTTCAGCGGGCGTCGGCAATTGCTTATCCAACTCCTCGTAGCAGCAAAGCACACCGGCTAGACACTCCTGCAGGTGCTGGTGGCATATCTTAGGGTCAAACTTTTCTATGGGCTCGACGCTCAGCTGATAGCTGCTAAAGGCCAGGAACATTACAATGGGCTCCAACAGTCGAATGGTCTGGCGTGCATCATACATCTGGATCACGATCTCCCGGCGCACAGCTCGCAGGCGGTCGAAGATGAAGTCGTAGGCCACATTATACGGCTTCCGAGTGTCCTGGATTATACTGTAGAGATTTCGAATTATTAACTCCAAGCTGACACTGGGCTTTCACCGCAAAAATACTTACTCCTTGAGCAGATACTCCACTGTTTTGGTCAGCGACTGCTCCGTTCGCATGTCCTTTGCCTTGGGCATCTTGGCATCGGCGGCGGAGCGCGTGAACTCCTTGACCAGGATGCCGGGAGTATGCTTCTGGCCATTCTTTAGCTCGAAGAAGTGCAAAAGCTTCTCGCGAATACGCCTGAATGGGGAATGGAAATGTTACATACTTTTATGGATTTTTAGTTTTAAAGGATGCTGTCTACATTTTCGACTCCGCATCGGGACAGAAACTTTGGCAGGAACCTCGAACTTGAGCCATTTGTTGTTAATGCTGTTAATCTTCAAGGTTTCAGCAGCGCAGACTAGCCAGGGCTGCAGAGTTCCCTAAGATAAACTACAAAATAGGTAGACTCGCCTGGACAGAAGTATAACCCATTTAAATGATAAGAAACTATTAATATAACTATACACTTTTGGAGTTTAAGAAAATAAAACAGGAATATATTCTATATTCTGACTTTTGCTAGTCATAACATTTTTAAAAACCCCCCCCTGCTACGACCATGAGAATAACCCAATCAGCTGACTTTGCCAGGGTTGTCATGGCAGCATAAGTATTTTAAATTTCAGTACCTTTTTTCGACCTTCTTTTCAATCCTTTAAGATTTGCGGGGATGTTTTCGCGACATTTCAAGCCCTTCTTCCGAAGCCACCGCCAGGCCTGGCGAGCCTTCAGTTGCCACTTCCGGAGATTTGTTACCGGGCTTGTCTTCGGCAACAGGTGTTCCGTCAAAGGGGTGGCTACCCTGCTGCCGCTGGTGGTCCTCCGCTCTGCTCACTGCAAAAACAAGCCAAAAGATGACCAGGAGGTGAAGAAGCCAACACGGAAGCGGACGATGAGCAAGGTCATGTATGAAATGAGCTTGGAGGGCAAGGCGCAGCGCTATCTCAACTCCCTGAAGGAGAGTTGGGAGCAGTTGCATCGCACTTCAGGCACGTTTGCATATCAGCTGCCAAAGACGCCGAAGAGGCGAAAGATACCCGGATCCTATGGTTTCTACACGGAGGTGAAATGGATATCCTTGGCGTTTATTTAGCTGTGCTTAAGTCCTTCTTATCGTGTTTTTCCAGCTAAATACAGATCGCTCCTTAAAGCGGCGCGGACCACAGCACATCGAGAGCTTAAATCCCACCTTTAAGCCCAATATGTTTAACTTCAACAAAGTGAATGACGTGGAGATATTGATGAACATCGACGATGCCCACGGCAGTCCCGAAGTGAAGATGATCATTAATAAGAGCCCGCTCACCCAGTACCACACTCTGATCTGTCCGGAGGTGGAGAAAAACCATGTTCAGCGCATAACCCGTGATGTCCTGGCTTTCTGCATCACCTTCATGCGCAGCATTGATGACAAGAACATCCGCATGGGCTACAACAGTCCCGGGGCTTTGGCCTCTGTCAATCACCTGCACTTCCATCTCCTCCTGTTTCCCCAGGATCTGTATATTGATAAAGTCCCATTGGAAGAGCTAGCCGGCGATTCCGTTTATCGATTGAGCCGGCGGGCGCCCACCGAAGCCATCTGTGTGATATTCCGGGACAAGGACACCGATGATGAGGTTGCCGCGAAGGTTAATCATATTTACAAGTTGGCCATGTGGATGTGCGCGAACAATATGCCGCATAACTTGTTCATCACGCAGGATAGAAGTCAGGGGAAGAGCAGAGACGTACAGGTCTTCGTCTTCGCTCGCTCCAACTACTGTGTAAGCAAGGATTTGGCCGATTTCAATGTGGGATTTTGCGAGTTGGCTGGATTCATTCCGCTGCCAGATGCTTATAAAATGGAGAATCTTACGGAACAACAGGTGCTTCACAGGATCCGCTCTGTCACTGGCGAAGCTCCCAAGGCTGTGTATGAGGAGATGACGAATATTGTCGAAGGAAAGATCAAGCCTTTCTCTTGGGTGCATCTTTTGCCAATATAAAACAGAGTACAAAATAAAAATTGAAGGAGGCTTTCGTTTTTAAACTTAATTTACTCCTTGATTATGCTATTACACAGCCGCCGCAGCGAATCCCTTGCCCATGCTGGCTTTACTGATCACTTTGGTGTTGGCGGCAATGGTGTAGTCCACTGGGGCGTCGCTATTCTGTTTCCTCACCAGTTCCGTCAGCTCTGGCAGCCTGTCCTTGGCCACACTTTCGCGTATTGTCTCAAAGAAGGCCATGTAATGATGCAGATTGTGACTGGAAAGTGGGAGTAGTATCAATGGAAGCTTGGTTCCAGCTTTGTAGCTTCTCTACTTACACCATCAGTAAAATGGGACCGAGCAGCTCGTTGGTCTTGTACAGGTGATGTAGGTAGGCACGCGTGTGCTTCTGGCAAGTCAAGCAGCTGCAGTTGCTCAGAAGCGGGGTGAAATTCTCCTTGATGCCATCCTCGCTGACATCCAAGAAGGGTGCATGCTTCGCGCCATCCTGCACAAAGCTAAACGTTAGGGCCTGGAAGTTGACAGCGGCACAATAGGCATAAGAGGTGTCAAATATATCCATCCCCTGCTGGATGAGCTCCAGTGTGGTCAAGGGCGTAAAGGCACCAGGTACCATTCGCGGCTTGTCCTCCTCCAGTTGTTTTACACAGTGCTCCACAATGGGCAGCAGTTTGGCAGTGTCTAGAGTCGTGGCAGTCAAGCCATTCGTGTGGAATCCCTCCAAGATGTAGCCCCCGTAGCTACTCGTTGGCTGTTCTCTGGCATGCTTGATCGACTGCGTCCTGGCGAAAGTGTTGTATCCGCCCACGATGGGAGCCAGCAGAGTGGACTGCACCTTTCCGCGTTGCTCGTAGACATAATGCATGAACTTCTCCGTCCTGTCCACCGATTTCTGCACCCTTTTCTTGGCGCTCTCCGCATTGGTATCCGCATCGCAGAGCCCCTGGTAGATGTCTGGCTTGATGCTGGCCACCATTTCCATGTAGCGCTCCGGCGTCAGCGACTCCCTTCCCCTCCGCGTGAACAAAGGCACTACGTCCCGGTCATTGCCACCCGAAGGCGTCGTTTCGCAGGGATCTCGCAGCAGTAAGACATTCAGGTGACCAGGGAAGCCCACGTAATCGCAGACGCCGCGATCCTCGGTATTCCACTGGGCCAGGGCCTCGGCCATTTGGTCCATGGTGGACAGAGTGAACTGAAGCACCTGTGGCTTCCGGCTGACATGGCTCTCAAAAACATCCGCACTGAGCCACGGAATACTGCCGCCTTTAGTGGTCTGCATAAGCAGCGGCGTTCTCAGCTCGGGGCCTCCCTCCCTGATCCGGAGTTGGCCCAGGCGTCCGGAATTCTTGCTGATGCTCTCAATCGCGAATTTCATGCCGGTTTCTTTTATTTATTTATCTTTGAAATGAATGAACAAGAAATCGCGCACGTTTCAAGCAGTGAACGAGTCAGCGATACCGATAGACGCAGTCGGTGCTGCTAATTTAGCTTTTTTTTTGCATAACAAATTAATTAAACAAATTAATGCTCTTAAACAGAGCTCTTAAATGATTTCTCAATTAATATTCTAAAGGAGCTTTAAACTTCGAATTACCACCGTTATCAATCTAGTCGAAATAGAAAACGGGAACTATCCACTACTTTTCTCTCCCAGCAGAACATCAGTCTGGCAACTCTGGTCATGTTGGCGCCCCTATTCTCTTCCCATGTTGTTGTTGTTGTCTTGCCCTGTTTGCTGCTCAGTTGTTTTCGACTTTTCGGCGTGTTCGCTTTTGGGGGCTTGTTCTGCGGCTCCACTGGCGATGATTTTATGTTGTATGCGCAGCGCACTTGATGGAAATTGTTGTCATTGTTTCAGTAGCGTTGCCTTATCTCACTGTTTTAGTTTCGGACGCCGGTCTCGCTCGCACTTGTTGGGGGCAAGCTTGTGCGGACTTGTTCCGCAGCGGTAATAAATACATATGTATGAATATCTGCCGTTGTATGTGTGTTCCGTTCCGTTCGCGTCGTTCATTGATTTCCTAATTAAGTTTATAATTAAAATGAATTGAAAAATTACTCACATGCCAGTGTGTGTGTGTGAGAGAGAATGTGTGCATGTATAGACATGTAAATTGGCTGCCCGCGCGTGAAAGCCTATTAAATAAGTTATGTTATGTACTTACAAGTCCCCCGTACATGCATATGTACATATGTACATATGTATGTATGTACGTATGTATAATAAATAAATTGTTTTGAATCCGAAAGCGAAATTGTGCCAAAAACATTAGCAGCATCAGCATCGGCGAAAGAGGTAATTAGAATAATAATAATTCAGAGACGGCGTTTTTAAATTGATGACTTCCTTGCGCTGGCCACCGTACATACACATGTACATACAAAAATATTTATAATTAAAAGCAATTATATTTATTCTGCGAACAAACGGCTATAAAAATTCCTCGCCGAGAAAATACGAGTGAGATAAAATCGTAAAATTCCGCTGGAAGTTTGAAAATTTCCTGCTCTCCAGGGTTGCCAACTACGCGAACAGCTGTGGCCTTGAGACTCGAGATCGCTGCCTTTGCACCGCTGCTACCTGTTCCCAATGTTTTACGGCCCGAAAGAGTCGTAAATGTGAAGCTGTTAAATTACGCACGGACCATAAAATCGTACATTTATGCTCATTCCAGGTGGTCCTGCCGAAAACGCAACGGAGTGGCAACTCTAAGCAAATGAACTGTTTTACCTGCACAGGGCGCGAGGCGGAGAGGAAGCACAACGGATAATTTAGTGGAATTTTCAAAAATAGCAAAGCCAGCAACGGCGGCGGCAGCCATAATCCCCCAGCGAGCACAATAATCAAAGATTAAATCAGGTTTATATGGAAAGGGTTATAGCATGGCGCAGGAAGAAATACACGTTTCCTAGCGCAACAGCAACAACTACAATACCAACAACACCTACAACTGATTACACTCACACACTCGCAGACCCGAGAGAGACCACGAAGCCGACACACGAAAGAGGAGGTACTAAGTTTATGCGTTGAATTTCGGGAATTCTAAAGTACACGAACTCAAAATGATCCTCTGTTAATGCGATACGAATGCATGAACTGTGTCATCATTTCATAAAAGGCGGTTGAATTTATATGAAAATTATACTGTTATAATTCATAAAATCAACGTGCATGCACTCTGCCTTGGCAGCGTATCAGGAAATTAATGCACGAATTGCGCATCGCACAAACGCAGAGAGAGGAAGAGATAGAGCGAGAGCGAGAGCGACTCACGACGAGACTAGACGTGCATGAATGTTTTTCGCTCATTTTGCTTTCGTGTGTGTAACGGCAATGTCGTGTTTCGGAGCGGCGGCGAAAATACTCTGCAGCAGTAACAACAACAACAACGATAAGATTTTCCGTTTTTCCGTATGGAAGCAGCAGCAGTAGCGGCATTTGTTTTGAAAGTAAAGCAAAGGCGAGCAAGAAAAACGAAATATAAAACAGAGGAAGACGGGGAAAAAGCAACGCCGCTGCCGACCGCGCCTCGCTGTGTCCGTGTGTTAGTGCCTGTCTGTCGTCGGTCTTATTACTGTCTGTGTGTAAGTGGGCGCGAACGTAAAGCCGAAAAGGAAGTGAAAATAGTGCAAAAAGGCCAAGTAATAATAATAATAATAAAATAGGCAAAACGAAGAGACAAGACCCAGACCAGTTTCGATAAAGCGCCTATTTCCAGGGCCCGCTTATGTGCACTGGTATTGGTGTGTGCGTGAGTTTCTCTCTATGTGTATTAGTGCGACCACATACGGGGAAAAGGCCTTTTCAAAGGAGCGAAAGGGAGCGAGAAAGGCAGTGCGCGAGCGAGCAATAAGAATAATAAATTACACTTTGCTATAATAAGAAAAATTTATACATACACATACACAAATGAACGGCGGGAGAGGCCCACACACACACATGTGCTCCCCGTGTGTGGAAAATTGTAATAAAATATGAACCGCAAAAGCAGCAGCAGCAGCACCAGCAGCAGAAAAACGAGAAAAAGTTACTAAAAAAATAAAATAAAAGCCGGAAAGAGAAAAGAGAAGTGAGAGAAAATATATGCATATATATTTCGAAATCGCATGTGCCATTTTGTAAGCTTTAAAAACCACAGTATTACCAACCGAACTCTGTAAAATGTCCTGCATATCGAGCAACTTTAGCTCCTTTTTCCTCAATTCGCTCAACGATCCTTCAGAGTTTTCCAAGTACTTGAGCAATGGCGAGCTCAAATGCTCGAATTTCGAGGAATTTCAAGTGTTTGGCTGCGCAGGCGCAACGTCGCAGCAGCAGCAGCACCAGCAGCAACAAATGCAGCAGCAACAACAACAACTACAGCAGCTACAGCAACAACAACAGTATTCCACACACACGCACTTAACCAATGGCGGCAGCGTAACGGACTTTTACGAGTCAGCAGCAGCGACACAGACAACAGCAGCAGCAACAGCAGCAGCGTTAACGTCGCAGCGTGAAACCTGCGCCGGCAGCGCCGCACCCAGCTCAGGTAGCACCGTTATAGCGGATGTCAGCGTCGCAGCGGCGCCGACGTCGGCTGCAGCATCCACAGGATCTTCCGTTTCTACAGGCGGCGGAGGAGGAGCAGGAGGATCAGTAACTGGGACTCCCCTGTTACCCAGCAATCGATGGCCCACGGCGGTGGCCACGCCCAACGGCCATGCCTCCGGAGCAGCAGCCGTGGCGGCAGCAGCAGCAGCATCTTCGGTGCCGCAGCACTTTGATGGATCCTTTGAGTTTATCAAATACCTACGCCACTCCGCGGATTTCACGCCCAGCCCAAGTCCCAGTTCGGTTAGCGAGGGTGCCACCGGCTGCGCGGACAAGGGCAAGCCGCTGCTGGCCGGCAGCACTCCGCCGCCGCCCGCCCAATCGCCGGTGGCCGGCGGACTGATCGATCTGGACACGAGTACCTCGCAGAAATCGAGATCCGCCTCCCGCAAGGTTGCCGCCTTGTTGTCTTCCGTTTCGCGGGCTTCCAACAGTTTGGTGGATACCAGCACCTCGGCCTTGGATGTCTTCGATCACGACTCGAAGCAGACCATTTTTGATCTGCAGCACATGGCGTCGAATGGATCCTCCAACTCGAACGAGTCCTCCCTGGAGATGCTCGCGTTTCCCAACTCGCACCTAAATGCCTCCAATTCGAACACCTCGTCGGAGGGAGCGGCCTGCGGGAGTGCGGGCGAGTTTGGTGGCCTTCTAACCGGCGCCAGTTGCTCCTCCTCGACGGCCTCCTCCTCGTCGCATGCGCCAAAGCTTTTGGGTAGCTTTGTTATCAAGGAAAACTTCGAGGTGCATCCGTCGCACAAGGTGGAGGAGGGGATCTTCCAGCATATGAACAAGCTGCCTTCTAAGAAGAAGGACACGTTGAAGCAGCTGGGCGTTCGGTTCACCGGCCAGATGACGCTGACGGACAAATCGATTGTGGTGGAGAACTTTATCAAGTTCTGCGAGGTGAGTTAGCACAGAGCAACCTTACCGATTATCAAGAGGGGGTGGGGTTGGGCTCCACGTTTTAGGGTGTTTAGCGAGTCGAATTTCCCTTTAGCGCGAGAGAGTGTGTGAAAATTTCACCGCTCTCACCCACCGCCCATTTCCATATGCAATTTAAATATTTGCACATATGTACGCATTACGTATTTATTTTGATGATGG
>JAEIIU010057111.1:0-74414 GCA_018874675.1 Drosophila baimaii | reverse complement strand
ATTATCTGTATAACTATTAAGTTAAGCCAAATGTTTTCAAAACAATTTTATTTTATTTCGCATCAAAAATATGAACCTAATTTTTTTCAGTGCGACGAGTTGAAATGAAAAAAACTCTCGCACCCATGTATTTGTGTTTTAATGCAATTGTATTGGTGTTTGCTCTTCCCTATGCAGCGCCTGGACATGCCTGAATTAAACTGTGTCAAAAATTTGGTGAAGCGTTCAAAAGTTGGCTAATGACTTCAATGGGGCGAAAGGAATTTTAAATGATTTACAGGGAAGTTTATGTAAAATTTAATCTTAAAGATTCAAGAAGTAAGCAAATATTTTAAGGCTATTTCCCTGGCATCACGATTTTCCCTCAGTGCCTCAAAGAAAAGCCTAGAGAAACATTAATCGCAGGTCAAGTCACGCCGCACTTATCGAACCGCATTCTCAATGGCTAAAACTGTCGCATGATTTGTGGGTGGAAGGTTGGGGAAGGTTGGGCAGCAAATCCGAGGATATCACAGGAAAGCCAAGCCGCAAGCTTGGTGACCTTTGCACTTTAGGCCGCCGCCAACAGAGGCGGGGATGAAAAACTTTTGCCACAGCTAAATAAAAGATAAGCTGGCCAAGTTTCCGATAAGGTCAAGGCAATCGCTGCCATGTTTAGCATTAATATTTGATGTCCGCCCGTCAATCGAAGCGTGGCCATCAATCGAACCCTTATCAGAGTAGCCCAGTAAGTAGCAGGCGAAAAGCATTGAGAAAAATTCGAGATTGAGTCGAGAATAATTCATGGAAATCGGTAGAAAGCAAAGTCAGAGAAAGCTAATGTATTACAAAAATGATTTAACATCGATTAGGGATTTGTGGCTTCAGTGTGGATAATATTTATAAACAAGGCACTACAAGTTGTTGATAATTAAATGGTTTTATCAGTTTAAGAACCCTTAATAATATTTAGTTATTTTCTCCGCCAAAAGTACCTTAAGTCCACTGCTGCTGGTCTGGCGAAAGAACCGAAAGGAGCTGGGCGTATCGATGGTATGTTGTCGGGCCAAAACGCCATGACCACTGACGCTGGACTGTCGGAACCAGGGCAGCGAGATCTTGCGGCGACTCTTTCGCTGAACGGGAGCAGGATTGGGAGCAGGAGCTGGATTGGCGGCGGTGGTGGTTACACTGGGAAAGGTGAAGGGACTCTGCTCCTGCTGACTGTGGCCATTCTTGCCATGAGCTCCAGCCGAGGCTGGCGGTGGGGAAGTGGAGTCATCCTCCTGCAGAGTGCAAAGCGGTGTGTTCTGGGCAGAGTCCGCTATGGAGGGCGATGGCGAGGGATCACCCACAGCGATGGGGGCGCTCATTGGCAGCGGTGTGTTGGGCAGGGAGACGTAGCCCTTGGTCGGAGTATCATCTGCGCCACCACACTTGAGTCGCTCCAGCGAGCTCTTCTTCCCGGCAGCAGTGCCCAGGCCATCTGCGGAATCCACACTGTTCATCCGCTCGGTGAGAAACTTCTTGACACTCTTCATGCTGAAGTGATGATGATGATGATGCTCCTTTAACGCGCCTTCGTTCTATCCAATCACTCTCATTTTTCGGTTAAATCACAGTCCAACGTAAAGGGAGGCGGGGCGGGACCGACGAACGGGCGGGCGCGGTTTGGTGGGTGGTCTATTTTATTTTATTTTTAAAACAAATTCGGGGCTTTGTTCGCTGCCAGCCGCAAATCGATAAAGTTCTCCTCCGACTCCTAGGCCGAAATGTTTTATTTTTATTTTCCAGCCAACGAGTGAGTGTGTGTGTGTGTGGGGGTGAGAGAGTGCCTGATTGGATTTTACATCCTGCAGGATGTTCACACACAACCGCACACACACACGCACACACGTACTGACACTGTGTATCTATCCGGCTTTCACTTATGGCGGTGACAGTTTTGCCGCGGTTTCGATTTTCACTGTCTTTGACTTTCAATTAGTGCAACGCGGCGTATGATCAATTTAAGCTCACAGCCTGCATTTTGCATTTTAATTAATGGCCATGTTTACACACTGGCCCCGGCCATTCCCTGGAGGCTGTACTGTGTTTAATTATGACTTTAATTTGATTGGATAATTTCATTCTTTTCTTATATAAGCAAACACAAAATGAAGGAAAATACAGAGGAACACGGAAAGAAATTATTGGATTTTTGGGTAATATTTAAGGGATATTTTAATAACAGAAAAAGCCAGCTAATAATTTTAATAGGCAAAGAATATTTATGGTTCAGATCATAGGATTTTAAATACTTTTTAATAGAGAGAAATAAGTTGAAGCTTCCTTTCAAATTAATAATAAATATATTAAGTCAAAACATTATCCATAATTATATTTATTTACTATTTATTATTTATTTAATATTAATTTTAATCTCAAAATTAGCTTCATTTTTTCCTGTCCACTTTTTAATAGTTTGCTTTCATTTATTTATGGCTTTTCCGTTTCTCATTGATTTATTTTCCATTTCGAATTTGTTTGTATTCTGGGCATTTAGTATTCTTATTAATGTTCATGTTTGCCATCAATTTGTAAAATAATTGTATTGATTTATCAGAGGTTTTGTGAGTAAATTAGCGTTCGGCATAGCCTTGCCCTTGTATATCAGCCGCATTCCACCAACACTTTTTTTAGATTTTTTTTTCTCCTTCATTATTTTATGTTTTTTGTGAGACCACTTCTCCCCATGGCTTCTGTTATGATTTCCCGCACATACATATATTTTATTTATTTTATTTGCATAGATAAAAAGCTGCTGGCCACCGCCAAACAGGCGCACAATTTATCTAGAATTTTTTTCTTAGCGCACGTTTGTTTACCCCGAACTATGTCCGTATGTATCTCGGGCCTATTATATCTATGCACATGGGTTTGTTATTTTTACACATTTCTGTTTGTTCTGTTTGTTGTTGGATGTGGCGTTGCCAGGCGCTTAGCGCGTGTTTCCGAAACAGCAACGAAACAGCGGCGACTCGGAAGAATCGGAAGATGCGGCAGGTGCGCCATAGCGACTAGCACTTTACCCGGTCCGACGATCTCGGGGAATCGCGGCCGAGCAATTATGATTGGGGTTTTTTTTTCATCTTCTATCTCTGATTTGGTTTGTTTTTCTCGCTATTTTGCCCCCTTTTTCCCCTCTATAATAGTTTCGAGGAAAGCAATTTGCGAAAAAGTGCTGAGCATAGAAAGGTGAAAAAAAAAAGTGAAATTGCGGCAAGCGAAATGGAAAGACTTTTTCCCTAGAGGAGGTTTTCTGCAACTAGTTTTTGAGATACAAATTCTAATTCTGTGAAAATAATACTAAACATAATTCTTACTATAAGTAATAAATAAACTCTTTCCTGAATATCAACTCAATCAACCAGCGATTGCTATAAAAATTACCAGAAAACTTTACATATTCCTTTAACTCGCGCGTTTAATATTAAAAAGATTTTATTAAAAATACCTCCTAGGAATCCAGCATAGCGAAAGGATTATAAAAATTCGATTCGGTTTATTTATTCAGATATTTTTATTAGTTTCTACCGAATTATTCTCGATATGGCACCTTAGTTTGCATACAGAGGGGGTAAGGGTATATTTACAAATAGCGTGTTCAGCATGGGCTGCCCGTGAAAATTTGCATATGTTCGGGGAAATTCGCAGTGGCCATTTATGTATCTGTGTGTGCGTGTGTGTGTGAGGGTGCCAGCAGCTGCTCGCTAAGTGGCGGACCATCATTTTAGATGCTGCCTTCGATTCCAGCCTCTGTTTCTGTTTCAACTTCAGCTTTTTGCGGCTCAACCGCTGCGAATGGCATTAAAAACTTTGCTACTTTCCCCCGAGTTTGGGTGTGTGTGGAGTGTGGGTGTGTGTATTTACACCCACTGTAAGGCCCTCGTTGACATTTTGTGGCGTTGACAAAATGCCAGAAATATTTTCCTTTTCCTTTTGCCTTCCTCTACGTCTGCTTGGGCTCTTTCTTGGCCCAGACTCTCTTTTTCCAATTCACTCAAAAAGCCAACCAAATTCAATTTTTGCAAATGAATGCACACACCAAGAGAGAGAGAAGGAGGGTGTGGGGGTGTGTGTTGTTAGAGCAACGCTTCGGTTTCAAACTAAATTAATTTAATCCCGGTTGCTAAACTTAAAATAAGCTTTGGAAACTTTGTTTACTCTCCCGGAAAGTGATTGAAATAAAAGCAGGGGCAGCAATTTGCTAAAAAGTAGCCAGTTGCAGCGGGATAATTGCATTTAAAATGGGGTTTTTGAGGGAAGGAAAACTACTGGAAAACTATGGAAAGCATTAAAGGATTTATACTTTTAAATTAAAGAACAACCATAATAACTAAGCGATAAATTCTTTATTTACTTCACTTCCAACAGATATAAAATATGGTAATAATTTATAGAAGCCTGAAAACTTTTAAGTATCTCTGTCGCAAAAGGAAATAAAATAAAAACTGAGTTAAGCTTCAGTAAAAAATAAAACCACTCTCAAACTATGATGACAAAAAATAATCAATTAAATTAAAAAGCACCATTAGAGTTTCCAAATAAACTCGGTTAAACCCACTAAACTTTTTTGTAATTATAACCAAAAACAAACTTTCAATTATCCGCAGTTGACCTCTGCGCTGATTCCTATTTGTCCAGAGTTTTTCCCCCTCTCAAACTCTCTCTCTCTTTCTCAGTTTCTCCCTCTACCTCTAAGGATTAAAAAAGAAACTACATTAATTTAATCCCTGCCTGCCAAACTTAAAATAAGCTCTAAAACTTTACCCAATGGAATAAAAAAAAGAAGAAGGTAAAAGTTAGGGGGGAGAAGCCAAACTCTTGCTGGTAAAAAACCAAACCGTTGCAGTTTGAAAATTGTTTTCAGTCACCAGTCAGGGGGATGGATGTATGCTTTCCTTTGTTCGGTTTGTTGGGTTAACTAAGCGGTTTTCATCGACCACAGTTGCTAATGTTTGTGTTGTTTCGCTGCTGTATGCTGTTTTGATTGCTTCCGGCTGCCAATTGGATTAGATTAGGCCAAAACTGCCCTTTGGCAATGGCCAGGGGTTGGGTTGAGTTGGGTTGGTCAAGCGGGGCTTTCATTAGGGAAATGCAAATGGAAATGCGAATGGAAAATTGTCGAAGGCTAACAAGGAATTGCAGTGACAACTGATGGATATATATCGGAATGGGGACAAGGTTGGACTAGGAAACTATTGCCTTTCTCTCTCTCTGTGTGCAATCCACCCCATCTGGCACTCAAATTAAATTGCAATGCATCGGGACTCGATAATTATAATGACCAAAACATGTCGTGTCTACAACAGCCGCAAACTGAACACAAAAAGAGGGGGGAAACGGGGTGGTAAAAAAAGGGAAAACAAAAATAAAAGCCACCGCAAACACACTGAGGGAGCCAAGCGACAGAACCGCAACCCTATCGCGTTGAAATAAATATTAAAATGCAATAGATAAGCGTGGAATTAATGGCCCCAACACGGGCTGACTCGACTCAGTTCAACTCAACTCAACTCAGCGCCAAATGGCCAACCCAAGAAGAACAAAGCAAGTGAAATGGCGGCCGGGAGGGCGTAGCTAAACATCAGATACCCTTTATGTGAAATTGGACTGGAAGTGGCTGGGGAATTGGGATGAAAATAAGAACCCAATATGCATCTAGATGGGATCTCTTACAAACAAAATTATTTTGTTCAGACAAAGCAAAGAAAAGGTAAAGAAAAAAGAAAAGTAAAGGGAAGAGCAGGTGGTTCTTGTTTACATTATAACTTCGAGGGTGTTAAAGGAGTCTTATAAATGTTGAAAGTTCGGTAAACCACTTCATGTTTATGGTTTCCAAGGTCTTGGAAGTCTAAGGAAATCTTAGGAAGTTAATCAACGGAATACTAAGAATGTTAATCCACTTAACAATCATTTAAAAGCCAAAGGAATTATAATTAGTTAAGAACTAAGATTAGAAAGGTATTTCGCAGACTATCAACAACCAAGAATATGTATAATCATTTAAGTGTATATCTTTTAGTGAATTATAAAGAACAACAATGATAAGGAACACTTTGTCCTACTTTGTCATATTTTAAAATATTTCTTAGTTCGGAATTTCAAAAGAAATAAATTAAAAGAAGAAAAGTTTATCTGATATCCAAATATGGAGTTTTGGGAAGGCAAAAATTTTAAATATAACAATACTGTATCGATAGTTGACGCAAAGACCGATATAAATCAGTATTTTAATAATAAATCGATATTCTGTTTAATATATCGATATATCTTCAAAGCTGCCTGCTTTTGTGAATGGCAATCTTTTAAATAAGAGTGGTGCTTCGATAATATCGATTATAGATATTAATCGATATTTTACATTTTATTATCAAAGTTTACAATATTTTTGATATAATATTAAGTGCGATATTTTTTTCGATATATCATATCAAACTTTTCCTATCGATAAACATCCCAAATAGCAAAGGGAATAGAAAATTTTGTTTTTTTAAATCATTTAGCCATATACAGAATGTATTTTCAGTTTGTTATTCATATGAAAAGAGAGATCGTAATTTTAAAGAACATCCAAGAACGCTGATCAGCGTTCAAGAAGGATATATCTTAATTTATACAGAGTACTCCAACAATACACTTTACAAAATTGCAAAGAAGAACACCCAATGCCTTCATTGATATTTAACAAGTCAATTAGGAAATAATATACCCTCGCAAGATGTTATCTCAAGAAGTGCTATCAAAATTGGACAATTGAAAATGTTCTGCTCATGATAGCAGACAGACACACACGCACATACACACGCTCCGCCACACACACACACACACCAGTCACGTTGCGATCGCTTTGCAGTTGACAGCAGCTGAGCTCGAGGGGACTTTCGGGGGCAACGACGTAGCAGGAACGTTGTCTAAATGGGCGGAGGGGAAAATGTGAATGAAACTGCTACTCAAGTGACTGAAGGCGTGAAAAAGGTCAAAGGCAGCAGCGCCGCGACGGCGGCAACGGCGGTGGAAATGTGGAAGGCGGGCGAAGGGGTGGGTGGCTCTTCTCGCCTGCGGCTGCTGCAGACATTTTCATCCTCAGCTCATTTTTGCCCTCGCAAAAATGCTAAAAAGGGTTCATCACATCTCGCTTTCCACCTCGTCTCCCCCCCTCCGTGTCCTATCCTATCCTGGTGCTGGCTCGTGTAGTTTTGGCAGCAGCGCCAGCTTTTTATCATATTTATTTGCATTACTCGGATTGTTGTTTCACTTTTCTTGTTTGTTTGTTGTTTTATTTATTTTATTTTTTTCGTCGGTTCTAGTTATTTATATAAGCCAGGTCTTTCTTTGTTTACAACATTTCGTTGAACGGAGGACAGTTTAAGGCCTAAACAAGAGGCTGTCATTTATGTAATCTTTTTGATTTTGTTTTACTTTTGTTTAATTTTATTTGGGGCACTTGTGGTTTAATTGTTTGGCCGAACAGCTGAGTGGTTTTTTATTTTTATTTTTATTTTTTTAAAGGGGACTTGCTTTATCTTTATAGTGCGGCGATATCAAGGAGGTATGTGTGTTATCACTGTGATTATAGGCGATTTCCAATCACTTGACACCCTTGAAGGTGGTTGATTTTCTTCATACAAATTATTGATGTTGACGCTGATGAATCCCTCGAAGCCTGTTCATCCAAGGCAAGGAGGAAAATGTCAGGGGAAAATTGCAAGTGCAGTTCTAGTTTAGAGAAGAAGAGGATGGCTGCTGCCACTGCTGCTACTGCTGCTGCTGCTGCTGCTTTTTTGGCCGGGCGGCGCGCATCTGCAGGCAGCAGAGACGATGGAAAATCCGAGAGGAAAACTTAGGAGAACCGAGAGCCCCGGCAATGAGCGAACGACGAACCTCTTGGCTGAAACTCTGCGGAGCAACTGGAGCAGCTGCCCCACACGAATCCACAACGAATCCGCCGCATATGAGTCCGCACGAACACACGCAGCGGCGGCGAACGAACGCACCGAAAAACGTTCGCAACAACAAATGCCTTAACCCACTACTACCCTCGGGGGGAGGTTAAATTGGCGAAAGGAAAATGGTAAAGCTTTTCGCAGAATCTGAGAGAGAGGAAGAGAGTGTGCTTTACCTATGAAGCTTTCATAGTCTCTCTCTCTTGGTATTCTCTCTCTCTCTGCTTGTTATTGTTGGGGTCTTTGGGTTTTTTTTTAGAGAGGCGGGAATTTCGTTTTTGTTAATGAATTATATTTTAGGTTTAATTTATGATTCCAGACATATTTTAAATATATTTCGATTAGGAAAATTATATTTTTAAATCAATATATATTTTAAGATATGTTTTGATTGGGAAAACTATTTAAAGATAGATTTATTGGTTCATACAAAGGAAACTCGAAGGAAATACTTTGATACTAGTTAACAAAAAATTTGTTACTTCTGTTATATATCAGGATTGACTGTATATATATAGTAGATCTCGTGAGATCTAAGTAATTTCTTTGGTTTTGATTGAATAAAGTTATTAAAGGCTTTTCAAAATTGATAATTCTTACAAATTTAAGTTTTTACAAGACTTCTATATTTATTCTTGCAATAAATAAAAGGTTTATAAGAATCTTGGATAGCTAAAAGTATGTAAAAGTAAAACAAGGTATCTAAACTGTATAAAAAAGCAAAGATCCTAATAAATTAAGCATTACGATTTCAGAATTAAGACCAATATATCAGTATTTGGAGTCAAAAAAAAAATATATAACAAAATATAAACCTTTTAAGAAATATACAAAATTATATAAATAAGATTAAAATCTATAAAATGCAACCCTTAATATTTTAATCATTTCAACTCCCCCATTGACAGTCGTAAATTATAATTAATTAACCATAAACACCAAAAATAGTTGTTTAGTGTTAGTGGCGAACATACCGAAGACATAAAAAAAGAGTGCCACAAAGTGAAACGAAACCCTTAACCTCAGTAACCTTCCGAACATAAGACAAACGGTAATGTGGGTCGTAAAACCGCTCGAAATCTGCGCTCCTTAGGTTTAGTGGATGCCGTCGCCGCCAGTGCCGCCGGCGAAATCTGGACGGGAATATGCTGCCGAAAATGCTGGCCGTTGACAGTTGCAGACGACGACGGCGACAGACCTAACTATAAAGAAGTGTCACATAAAATTTACATTAAGCAAATGTAACGAAACAGCGCTAAAAGCAGTCATATATAATCCAGCACACACTCGACCTAGAGCAGGGATCCATCCGCATACGGATACAGACTGTGCCTCACAGCCAGCCAGTGCCAGTGGTCGGTCTCCAAGATTTCCACGCACCGCACACTCGGCACGCAGCAGCGAGGAAAATCTCATTAAGCCCTGCTATGAATTTTAAACATGTTGCAGGACCGCGATGAGCCGAACGGAGCCGACTCCTGGCCACGGCGAGTGGGAAAACTAGTTCAGCTGGCCAATGGCAGGCACCAGCAGCATCCACGATTGATGATGGGAGAGAATTGGGGTTGGGTCGTTGGGGGGGAGGTAGCAAGCTGTTTTCATGTGAGGTAGGACCAAAGAGAAAGTTTGTCTAAAGCTTAAAGCTATCCCGAGAATATAAGGGGAAGTCGAAAAAGTAATGAGAGCTTTATAATACTGGGAGGAGTCCTGTAAACCCAGTATTTGGCAAACAAAATCATATAACAGTGTGCCTTATATGGTAATGTTTCTATATTTATTAAAAATTCATAGAAAACTCGTTTTGGGGAAGTTCAAGTTCAAGAAATAAGAAAAATCCAATTTAAAACTCACCTTATTATCACTATCTGTGGTATTACCCGATCCAAAACTAGCCAGGGAACAGCGATCATGGTCGTTCTCCGTGAGCTGTTCATCCAAATCACGTGAGGATCGTTGCGAGGAGCCAGAGTGCTTGGCTGGAGATTTTGGCAGGGTCAATGAGGTGCCCGAGAAGCACGTCTCCTGCATCACTTCGCGCAGCTTTTTTACCCAGATCTTAAAAAATAAGAAATGTAGGTTAAGAAAGGATTGAATTAGGGATGTATTTTAAGAGGTAAAATCGAATATGATACATTATATTAACAAAGATATCTCTGCGAATATTATATCGAAAATATCGTAAAATTTCTTAAAAGTTGAAAATGAAAATATCGAAAAATATTACATTTAACATTAAAATATCGATATTATCGAAAAATATCTGAGAAATTCAATTTAATAATTTGTATATCATATCAAAAATATCTTCAAATTTCATATATCTTAAAATTTTACGTTCAAATATCGATATTATCGATAAATATCCGCGAAATTCAATTAAATTCAATTTAATATAAACGAAAATGTTTTAAAGTGTGATATATCGAAATTGAAAATATCGAAAAAGTAGTAGTTAATGGTCAAATATTGATATTATATATACATTTCTGAAAAATATATCGATATTATCGATAAATATATGAAATAATGTGTTTTGAAACAACTTTATAATTAATCTGATATATCAAACAGAATATCGAATTATCCTAACGTTAAAATATCGGGTTATGGCTTCGAAAATCGTTACATTATCGATAAATATACGAAAGAATGTGATGGGAAATATCTATATAATAATTCCGATATATCAAACAGATTATCGATTTATCGCAAGGTTAAAATATCGATGTATATATCGAACTTCGCTTGAAATATTAATACACTAAAGATATATCGATATTTTCTCTCCATTGATACATTGAATATCATTCTTACCTGCTTGGTTTCCAAGCTCGTTGCCTTTAGAACGATCCTGCAATCCGAGAGCATGGGCGAGCGGCCAGTCCACACGGCAAACTTGGTCTCATCGCCCTCGATGTGTTCCGTGATGCCCATGTCTGTGGTCATGAGCTTGCTCTTGAACTGATACTTCACCACACTCGACTCCTTGACCTCTTTGGCGAACAGAAGATACAATTCGAAGAGGAAAACGCGACGTTCTCGACCCTTTCGGATGATTTGCTTGGTGTCCCAGGCTTGGAAGGCATCCTGCAGCACAACCTCGCCCAGCTTGTCCACCGAAACATCACAGTTCTCCAGCAGCGACAGATGCATAGCATCGTTGGCCTTCTTGGGGACATTGAGCATCACCTCAAGACCTTCTTTGATTTCGCCGTGACTCTCCTCGCAACACGATAGGAGATCCTTAAGTAACAGCTGGTATTTGGTGATTCGCTGCACGGGTTTAATGAGATACGCGGGCAGGGGATGGTCCACCTCCAGGCGGCGCTGCAGCTCCTCAAAGTAGCTGCCCGCGTGCTGGACTAGCAGGTTATTCGATGTGGGTTTGTTCTTGCAATAATGCACATACATGTCGAACTTGGAGGCCCAGGTCACGAAGCAATGGCCAACATCCTCCGGCATGGTTTCGTATTTCTCCAGCTCACGCAGGAAGATCTTTTGATGGAAATGATGGATTTCCCGAATATTACCAAAGATCACATCCTCCTGGCCCACCAGAGCCGGCGGTACATTCCTGCCGCCTCTGAACTCCTCGAGGAAGCACTTGATGCAAGTCGCTAGATCGTTAACATACGCTCTCTCCGTCTGCATCAGCTCTGCCATGATAAACTCTTTCCTCCTCGCAGACTTGCGCTTTTCCTCGTTGATCTCCTTGTTCTCCTTATTGCTGCTATTGAGCTTGGCCTCTAGCGTAGGGTCCGAGTGCCGGTCCATGCTGCTCACGCCCGAAGAGGAACTGATCGAACTATTCGCATCGGATCCCAAAAGTAACTGCTGTTGGGACATGCCCAGGGATTTCTCCAGCTGCTCACAGTAGCTGTCCATGCGGTTGCTGAAGTCTTTGTAGCGCTGATCCACCGATGCCACCCATTGCTTGATATCGCTGGCATGCGCGTGACCCTTCTCCACCAGACTATCAGCCAGTTGGATGAGGAGCTTGACCCGTTCACGCGTCTCCTTGGCAGTGCTGCGGAACTCATTGTGCTCTTTGAGCAATCCCTCCGTTTCCTCCTTGCTTATGCCCACCAAATTGGATCGCGACGAGAGGTAAGCCTCTCCGGTGTTGTGGATCCACTCGATGGCCTGCTTGGCACTCCGCTCGAACAGCACAAACTGCTGGCACTGATCCAGGGACTTCTTGCGCATGGTCCAGTAGTCCAGGACCTGGTTTTCCTGAGTCAACAGCTTGTCCAGCTTGCTCTTTACATGAGCCTCACAGTTGCCCTTGTACTGATAGCACTGCTGGGATCGGTTGGCGTATTTCAGGAAGGTCTCCGCCGTTCGGCGTGCCAAGGTACAGGCCTTGAGGAAGGCTTCCTTCTGCTCCTGATGCTTGGATATCAGCTGGACAATGGTCTGGGCCTTGTCGCTGCCACCACCGCCGCCACACCAGTCATCCTCCCGCTTGTACTCCCGCTCCAGACTGTCCAGAACCGAGCACACCTGCTCCGCTGTCTTGTAGAAGTTAATCGAGGCGGTGACCAGCTTGTGGCGCTCCTCGGCATAGGTCACCAGCTGCTGCCACTTCTTGGTGACATCCTCGCTGATCTCCCGTATGGACTGAGGGTCATAGTGATTGGCATTGATCAGGGCATCCGCTCGATACTTCACCTGCACCGCCGACGTGTGCGTCTTCTCGATGGCTATCTGAAACTGCTCGTGTCCCTTGCGCAGCTGCTCCGCCTCCTGCAGGCTATTGGGGGTGACAAAGCTGGCCACCAGCATGGCTTCTCCATTGCGAATCCACGAGATCACCTGATTGGCATCGTTCTGGAATTGACACAGCTGCACCGCTTGCTCTAACTTCGCGCGCTTCGCCTCCGACATTTCCTCCAGATCGATCTCCCGCTCCCGCAAGAAGTCCAGCAGATATTCAATCCTAGCCTGAGCCGTGTGCGTGGCATCCGCCATGGAGATGAAGCCAGCGTTCTCGAAGAGCTGCAGCAGGTCCTGACCCTGCTGCAGCACCTCATAGGTGGCGTTCTGTATGTCCGTCACCGATTCGTTGTGCATGCGTATGAGCTGCTCGGCCTTCTGGTAATCCCGTGAGAGATCAGCATGCTGCAGTTCCTCCGACCAGATCTCCAGCTGCGAGGACAGCTCCATGGCATCCCGCTCGAAGTAGCGCAAGCGCAGGATGAGATCGGCGCGGAACTTGCGGGCTGACCAGAGCTCCTCCAGCTCCAGTTTCTGTTTGCTCAACTTCTCCAGCGTGGCCTCCAGCGCAGCTATGGAGCCAGTATTGTCTGAGTATTCCAGGGAACGCATTTCCTGCAGCAGTGCCTCGCCCTGGGCAATGGTTGTGAGGCATACATTGACGGAGCTCTCCTGCTGATCCCGTTGATACTGCTGCAGTATGCGCTCAATTCCCTCCAGATTCTCCTGCGAGAGACGCGTCTCATCCGTGCTCACATCCGTCCGGAGCTTATCTATCCAGGCGGTCACGTCCTTTTCGTGCGTATAGAAAATAACAGCCATCTCCAGGCGACGCCTTCTCTGCTCCACTCTCTCCGCAAAGCTGCCCACCTGCAGTTCCAGTTCCCGGGCCACCGAATATATCTCATTGGGATCGGCCTCGCCACTTCGTGCCAACTCATCCGCCGCTGCCAGGAGCTTCTGGGCATTACTGTACGTATTCTGGGCCACATTCTCAAAGTTATCGTGCGACGTCTGATAGACCCTGGCCTTGTGAAAGTTCCTGCCAATACCCGTATTTTTCCTCAGGAATACTTCGCCGTGATTCTTCAACCAGTCCAGGACCTGCTTTACATCTTCTTGGAAGAGCCGCAGAGCCAGGGTCTGATGGAGTCGCACTCTCTCCTGATGCCACTTGGCTTCCAGCGAGCGATGGTGTCCCAAGATCTGATGGATCACAGCCAGGACATGACTGGCCCCCTCGCTATAGTCCGCCGCTGGATTCTGTCGCTCGTACTTGTTAAAGCTACCCCCGTTGCTGTTCTTTCGATGATCGGGAACACCAGGCGGTGGTGGTTGATTGCACACCTGCACCAGGTGATCCAGTTGATACAGCAGCTTCTTGCTGGTCGAATGCACCTCCGTGTAGGCCTGACACATGGCCTCGTACAGGGATTGGTGTGTCCGGATGGCTGTCTCCAGGCTCTGGATATCCGAGGGCAGAGGCTGGTTAGCCTGACAGGCTGCCGCCCAACTTGCCACACTGTTGCAATACTGCTCCGCCTTGTGATGAAAGAGAACACTCAATTGCAGCACGGCCGTCCTCTCATCCAAGCCCGCGGCGAAATCCTTCCAGGTGCGATCCAATCGCTGTGCCAGCGTCTTAATATGCTGAGCGGCATAGTGCTGACTCTCAATCAATCGCGAGGCCACGGCCAATATCCTATCAATATTCACAGAGACATTCATCGAGGCCACCGCGAACTTCTGGTGCTCATCCTGCAGCGACTTGGCCACCGAGTAGTTGTGACCAATCTCCACATAGCTCATCTGGAACACATCGCGATTGTGCAGAATCCAATCGAACATCTTCTCGCAATCCTGCTCGAACAACCGCCACTGGAAGCACTGGTCTAGCTTGATCTTCTTGTGCTGCCACAGCATCAGCAGCTTCTCCTGTCCCGTGTGGATGAGGTCTATCTGCCGCATGGCCTTGTTAACGGCCGCCGACATGTCTGGGTTGCTGCTCACCGAGCGAGATTGCTGCGAGGGTTGAGATTGCTGGCCCGCCGAGGAGGTGCCCGAGTCCATGTCCGAACCGCCAGAGCCGGCCGGGGGCTGTCAAAGGATTAAAAGGGGTTAGAAATCTGGTTTGAGGAGGGAAATCCTAGCTGGCAATTCACATAATTGGTTCAGATTTATATATTTCAATTGTTTTTCTAGGGTTTTTCTATTTTTGTTATAAATATTTAATGATTATTGCTATCAATGTGCCAACAATTATATGCAACACCAAGCTAACATGCTGAAAGCCTTTTTGACAAGCCTTTTAAATATTTACAATGGAAAATGTAACACTTTGTCTGATTGTTATGCAAATATTGCGTGAATAATTCATTTGTATCACAAAAAAGCCTTTCTATTATAAACAATTTACCGTGAAAAAAAAAACAGATTTATATCTCGCTCAATAAAGCTTCAATTTAATTAAATAATCTGCCCACCTAAAAAATACAAAAAGAAACAAAAATTACCATGAATATTTTAAGAGATGTCTTTATTTTGGCATTCATTTGGTTAAAGTGAATGTTAGGACAGAGGCTATTGACTCTTTCTGTTAAATATGGCAATGATTTTATGGCTTTTATACACAAAAAGACCTCGCAACACCATTTTATTTGTTTACTTTATTTATTTACGGAAGAAGTAGCCAAATATGTAAGCAAAATGAATTCAGCAGAAGCTCTTTGTTAAACGTTTAATGTTTTAAATTAAAAGAAAATTAAATTTACAAGAACAAGAATTGATTCTTTATGTTATAAGATATATTCTAAACCCTTTTACGCGACTGCCTTAACGAAATCCTTGGGATACTCACCTGACCCCCTGGCGGCGCCACCGCATTAATCTTGGCCAACAGCTTCTTGCCCTGCATATCTAGGTCATCGATGGGCAACTTGGTGATCTTCTTCCGCATCTCGTTGTGATGATCGATGGCATGCCTGGCCAGCGCCACATCCTCGGCGAAATCGTTGCGATTAAGATCCTCCTGGAGGTCATCAATACGATCGGCCATGTCACCGGCCTGCCAGAAGAACTCCTCGATGGCCAGCCGGGCGTCCGTCCACTGCTGATGATCGTACGGCTGCTGACCCTCAAAGTCCCCGGTCAGCTGGTGACTCTCCGCGATCTTGTTCAGCGACTCAATCGACACCGTCGTCGTCTCGAACTTGTACTTGTGCGAGGAGATCGAGGCACGCTGCTTCTGCCAGAAGTTATCCGGCTTGATGATGACCACGTTGTGGATGTTGGCGCTGAAGTGTTCCTGCAGCACCTTCAGTATTGTCTTCACATTCGTCGAGCAGTTGCCATTGCCGCGCATATCGATGATGACTGTGAATCCGAGGTTCTTGGCGGCGTCGCTGCAAAACAAAAGCCAGGTGAAAGGTGCGTACGGTTAGAGAGAGCGGGCGATTAAGAGAGAGCATAGACCAAGAGAGTACACTGGGCGAAAAATTATAATATAGTCAAGAAATCAACTTTATAATGTAAAAAAGGTTAATTTTTTGTATCTTATAATTAAATTTTATATCCTATTGTAGTATTTGTTATTTATTATTATTTATTAGTAATGTAATATAATAATATTTAATATATATATTCATAATATATATAATTTATGAATACAATTTTACTCAGTCTATTTATTTATATTTTTATAAATCAGTTTATGAGTTTAAACTTTAAAGCAGTGAAGCCCAATGCCCTGACTCGCGGGTCAACCAATTAAACAGTATGCACAGAATGTAAACAACGCATTAGTGTGGTCAATTTTTAATTTTATGGCTAAGTTTAGCCCTTTTTATACTAAAATATCTATATATTAGTCACAACTAATTATGATTATAATTATAAAATATAAAAAAAAATTGTGCTATTTTTACTCTCTTATCTAGCCACTATGTTCTACTTTCTACTCACACAAATGCAATTTTAACAAGTCAATGGGTTAAAAATTGGCTTATTTTAGGGATTTTCTTAATCTTTAAATATACCATTCACAGACAAGACTTTCTATTTTAAGTTTAAATTATTTTGCTATGCTAAAACCCATTAGTTTCGATTTTTAATCGATTATTTCCCCGAGTGCAACGTCTTCCCAAGGAATACGTGAGTGAGAGTGTCGTGATTCGCTCATGGTTCGTTGCTCTGTTTACGCATCTTGCATAAATTATGACGGCACGGCTTCCTTCATATGTTCTGAGGTCGGTTTCTATTGCTCTGACACCAATTTGAGCTAATAATTTCCTACACACCTCCCTTCCCTCCTGGCCGCCCAGCGCTCTGATTTGCATTCCATTTGAATTTTAATCGCACCATTAACTATAAATATTTCTTTTCATTGATATGTGTGTGGCGGCGGCACCGGCACCGGCACCGTCACCGGCACCAACTCCTCCTCCTCCTGCTTCTCCGATTCCGCTTCCCATTCCGCCTATTATTCCTATTATTCCCTGTGTTATTCCCACTCTTCTGCCGCTATTTCTTGGCCTGATTGCGGCCGGTTCTGAGAGTTCTCAGTTCCCGGTTTTAACCACGTTATCTTCTCGTGTTTAAGCATATGTCGTGCGGTTGTCTGTCTGATGAAGGGGGCATTTCTAGGGGTTTTGGCCTCCGGAGAACAATGCGAAAGTGAAGAGGCGGCGCGGCGCGTCTCCAACTCGCATGCAAAGGAGGAAACCTATTTCGTTTGGGAACCCAGAACTTTGGCTGTGTTCCCGATTGTTAAGTCCAATAAGAGTGTAGTCCCAAAACCCTCCCGCAACTTCTTATCGGGCGACATATCTGAAAATTTGTGTGTTTCACTCGAGTGGCCCAGGAACTCACTTGATGAGTAATAAAAAACATTCGAAACGGGCTATTAAAAATCGAAATTTGAGCACCAAAAGAGAGAGAGAAAGAGAGAGAGAGGTGTCGCCCGCATTTCAAAATCGATAAAAGGAAAACAAAGTCCAATCAAAAATCGTTTATTTAACCCATAAATCTGAGCCTTCTGGTGGGGGGGGGGGGAGTAGCACCCTGAAAGGAAGTCAGTCGCAGGCAGTGTACGTGTCTAAAATGCTGAGAACTCCCTCTCGATTCACTCGATTCACAGAATTTGCATTGACGACAGCAGCGAAAAGACGATGGGACGCCTTCATTTCAGTTGCCAATTTGGCCGAGAGTCTCGGCAACTGCTGGGGGGAACTTGGCAGAGACAAAGGAAGCCCGAACAACGAGCCGCAGAAATAAACAAAAAGTGTTTCACGCCAAAGCAAATAAACAAAACAAAAGCGAAACATAAACGAAGGCAAAGCAAAACAAAGAAGTAAATTAGGTTTCCAGGGAACGAAGCTCCAAATACACTCACCTACTCACAAAGTAATTGTTTGTTTGCACTCATTGATAAGATCCAATGCTAATAACCATTGTTTGACATATTTATTTGAAGCAGAGGTGCCCCAAGTCCTGACTCGCGAGTCAACAAGGCACTAGTGTACTCTAATTTTATTTTTGTGGCTAAAAATAGCCTAGTCACAGAATGTAAACAACGCGTCAGTCATAAGCCTAGTATTTATAGAGCTAAATATCTATTTTTTAGGTTTAGCAATTTTTATGGAATTTAATAAGAGTGTTTGCTATTTTTTTCTCATATCTAGTCACTTTTACATATTTCTTACTCACACAAAAGCAAGAAAATATGGACTTTATATAAGAGATGCATATAATTCCTAATATTAAATTTAAAAAAGTATTAGTTTCATCTTACAAATATTAATCTTCAATTTATGAATAATTTTCCTTAAGAATAACCCCCACTTTAAGTCTATTTGATCCATAAATTCACCTTAAATTGTACCCTATTTACAACCTACTTATTAAAAACTCAAGTTAGGGTATAATAAGTATTCCAAACAAAATCATTGAGTACTAAATAAAAAGAAGAACCCATTGAAGAGCAACGACTTAAAGACAGAAGAGCAGATAAAGCGAACAGTGGGCACAGATAAGGTGCACAGTGGGCAGAATGCCAGAGCGGCCAGCCACATTCCATGGATGGCAGCGATGAGATAAGGCAACCCCGTTCCTACCCATTCGCGTGTGCTTGAAATATGGACTCCCGGAATCGAGCGAGTTGTCGATTTGCTTATCGGCCAAACGTAAAGTGTCGTCTGCCATGGTTCCATTACCGCACTCTCCTCTTCTCTGGGAGCCGGGGGATCCGTGAAATGTGGGACACTGATAGTACAATGCTTTGCTTGTTACCGCCGCTGATAACAACTGAATGGGAGGGGGGGATCCATGTGGCGTGGGAAACCACCTCCCAGTGATTCACGAATGGCAAAACTTGTTAGCGCCTCAATTTGAATGCTACATCGCGGTATGATTGCGCCAATGAGCATGACTAAATAAGCGGGGAACGTGCGTTTCTCCCGCTTCTTAAGTGGATTGGATTGGTGGAGAATGTCGGTGGTCGGCGGTCTGCTACTTTTTCCACAGATACTCTCCTCGTCGTCGTCGTCGTGTGTCGCAATCTGGGGTCGCCATCATCATCGTTGTCTTCGTTGTCGGCATCGTCAACTCCCGGGTCTGATTATCATTCCGAGTTTGTTGCCTTTGGCAGCCATCTCGATAGCAGTTTGTGGCAAGAGTATCGAGTGTTGTGCGATCCCATTAGCTTTGATGGTTATTTTGGCTCAAATATCTTTAAATAGCATTTAAAAACTTCCTAAATAGACTTGGCTTCAGGCTTTATTTGTTTTAAGAACTCTACATAATTAATCTTAATAAAAACCTATTTATAGCAACCCTCCGAGATCTAATTAAGTCTTAAATCTCCCGAATAAGTATACAATTTAATTAAACAATTAATAGCTTTCGGCTTTTACTTTTATCTCTTTGTATATCGAGTTTATTATTATCGAGGCATCACTGTTTGCCCAAATTACCCTTTCTTTCTTTCTTTCTGGTTTTATGGTACATTTGGGTTTTTGTTGTGGTTTTTTTATTTTCTTTTGCTTTTTAGCTTTTTGCTCTTTGGGGCAACAGCAAAAAATCTTCGCATTCTTTGGAGCTTCGGTTCTATAAAGTCTTTGGAAGCCGGTCCCCGGTTCTTATGGCCCCTCTGTGTGTGTGTGTGTGTGTGTGTGTGTTGAGCTGCTGTTTTTCTGCTTCTTTAGCTTCTTAGCTCTTACTCTTATAGCTTTCTTTGTCGCACAGATTTATGCAACTTTTGTTGCTGCTAGTTTTTATTTAAAAAATTTACTTTTACGAGTTTTTTGCAGGCACAAACCCCTCCCATGTGCGAACTCACTTGCAGTTCTCCATTCAATGTCAACTGCAGAGGCATCAGCACAGAGGGGGAGGCGCTGCAAGAACAATGTGCGTGCTGTTCTTGCAAGCGTCTGACGATGATGATTCATAAAATATGCGACTGCAGTCGGACGACTATAACAGGAAAATCAAGTGGAATGTGGCACTGCAGCTGCAGCAGCTGCTCCCCGCCCCTGTCCCCTCGTTCACCCCCCTATATTCGGAATATATATATATAATATATATACTGTATAGTTGCGGGTGAGGCGACGACGTCGCAATGCTGCCGAAATCGCAAACGAAGCGCTGCCTGGCTGCCAGCAACGTCGCGACGTCAGCTGACACAATGGGTAGCCATTGTGCCGGGTACAGTGGGCATTCGTTAGCAGGAAAGAAATATAAATACTTGATACTTGATACACATAATCGATATATACAATTTGTGATCATTAAAACAAATTGGTCATATAATAAAGCGTCAAGTAAATATCTTTTTATTTTATAAACATTTTTTTTTCTCAAAGAAGTGATGTTGATACTTTAGGGATACTGATGGAGGATATTTCCTATGAAACAGCTGTATACCCAAGCTTAGCAGCTTTTCTTTGTATATTTTTTTATAAATAAATTAGAGAGCTTACTGTGTCATATAAGATAAAAAAAATGGAGAATTAATTCTTAAAGAATTATGTGCAGTTTTCATTCTTGCTTTACGAATACTTATAAAAGATATTCCCCATGAAACAGCTGTGTACTCAAGACTAACAGCTTCTCTTTGAAAAAATCGTTGTATATTTTGTTATAATTAAATTAGAGACCTCACTGTGCCATAGAAGATGAAAAGATGGAGAATAGGCAGGCGAGCACGGTCGCCAAAAGCAACATTGCAGTATAAATATCTCATATCTTGACGTTTTCAATTCGAATAAATGGAAAAACTAAAGCTTAAACTAGTCTGGAGAATGTAATAAAGACAAAAAAAAAAACGTGAGCTAATAAAAAAATATTTTTTCTCCTCTGTTGTCAACTGAACTTAAGTTTTCATTAGGTGCCAGTTGATTTGGGTGAATCATTTTAAATTCTGTGAAATTTCTGGGTTGGCTTTAGTGCTCGTAAATCCACAAAAGTGATGAAAAGCATCAATAAAAAAACCCAAAATACATAGTTTAAATAGTTTGTCATACATAATGTACATAAAATAAAGCCAAATGCTAATAAAAACCTATAACAAAAACCATAAATCTATGTTGTAATCCTTGGGGATTACAGGTAGTAGTTCTTATCTTGAAATGGGCTTTATAAACGTGTAAATATGCTTTCTAATTATAATTTAATGGCTGTTGGCTTAAATTAAATGATTTCACAATGTATTTCCTCTTTTTATTATTTTTTTTTTTTATTATTTTTTACACTTTTTGTCACAAAGTAAAACATATTTTCTCATTTAACTCCAATAAGCATGTCGGATTTGTACCAATTGGGTAGGAATTAATTATTAATAATTAATAGTAACTCTGGATTTTGTATTCTTGCTAAGAAACGCACTCCTTGAAGGATAGTACCACCCATTCTCACCTGGGAATGCTAATCAGGTAGCTGAGCAATCGTCGCAGATCCTCCGGCTTCAGTCGATCCCGCCGTGGTGTGGCAGGGAAGCATAGGAGCGGCCCGCCACGACGATCCCTGCCACCGGTGAGGAATACGACGCGCTCCTGGAGCAGCGTCAGCAGATCCCTGGCCCGCTGGCCGTCCATGGCGGCGGCAGCAGAGGGTTAATCGGAGCGGCTAAGCGGCCAACTGTGTACCGATGCGATGCGGTGCGCCGCGGGTTAATTACTATTCGTGGGAAATAGGAGGAGCAGCGGACAGCAGGCAGGCGGCAGGGGAATGGTCTCCGATTTTAAACCAAGGCTGGTCACTGCAGCATAACGAATTCCAGCCTCGAATTTCACTCTGGCGATCTCGGTATTATTTTTAATATTATTATTATGTTTCGCCGCTGTTTGTTGTTGTTGTTATTGTTGTTATTGTTTGGCCTTTATTCATTGATTTTCGCAAATTTCTCGCTGGCATTTTCATGGTCACTCTCTTTTGATGTTTGTTTGTGGAAAATGTGTGAGGGGGGGGGGGGAACCATGGGGGAAAACAAGGTGGAAAAGCGCAGACACAAATTAGCAAATGGTATTTATCTTCTTTCTTCTTTGCTCCTTTTCTTCTCCCTCTCTCTCTCCTTTTTTCACATTATTTGCATATATTTATTTCTAGCCGACACGCAGTTTCTTTGTGGTTTTTATTTGCTTTTTATTTTTAAAAGTGGAGTTTTTTTTCACTCGTCACCCTAGCGTTTTTCCCCCTTCGAGTTTTTCGTGGGTGTGAGAGCGAGAGGGAGATACAAACAGACAACACACACGCACACACACACATACGTCAGCCAGCGGAAGGTGGCAAAGAGGAAAAGAGAGAGAGAGAGGGCTGGGAGTGGGAGGATGGAAAAGAAAAGGGGAGGAGTGGGGGCAGCTGCACATATACATAACACATATACAATTCCCGTTAAATGTCATAAATCATGTGAAGCCGCGACACGCAAACATAAAAACATTAAAAAAACACACATCTTTTCTTTGCTCTTATTTTCAAGAACACAAACGCACACACACTAACGCACACGCACACCAACAGGGCAGAATTTGTTGTTATTTCTACATTTTAATTGCCAATTTGCAATGTTGCCTTAATTTTAACACAAACTCCAGCACACACACACACGCACACTTGTAAGGCTCGTACATATAGCCAGTATATATATATATAAATATATATATCTGTATCATCACATCATCCGCAAGCAGTTCTCTCTGCGTCTTGACTCTTCCTCTTGCCACTGCTTGTGCCACACAAATTGATTTTTTTCACTCGCGCTGCTTTTGTTTTTTCCTCCATTTGTGTTTTTCCTGACTAGCGGCGATTTTTTTTCTAACCGCTCTCTGTTTGTTTAAACAAATTAGGTTTTTGCAAGCTTGGCCGCAGCCAGATTTGCAATTGTTTCTGTGTTTTTTTTTGCCGTAAATGTTGCTGCAACAAAACAATACAAAAACTCGAAGTTTCCTCTCGCATTTACTTTTCGTTTTTGTTGCTTCCTTTGGGCCCTAACGTTTAGGGCGATAAACTGCGGCGTTTATCATGTTGCGCGGCGATTTGTTGTTGTTTGTTGTTGTTCAACCGAATTGTTTAACGCACATTTTATTTGTAAATTTTTTCGCTGTCGCTAGAGTGGTAAAAACATCGAGACTGATATCGATACATCGATGATGGTTTTTTGCAAACAGTATCGATTTATTCTTCTGGTGCATCGATATATCGATATTTTTTAATATGAATTTGCAAGGTATCGTTGCGTTCAAATATCCATATTTTTACAGCTCTATATGTATTTTTATTCGTGGAAATTCGTTTTCTCTGTTTATAAAGCTGACAGTCTGTCAGGAAAATAGCGTGTTTTCTCCTCCCCGCCAGCTGCAGTACGTAAGCATAAACGTAAGTGAACAAAACGTAACGTAACGTAAGGGGCTTTTTTCTGTACTCTGGCAACGCTATTGAGCACTTTAAGTGCGACCAGCTGAGCGTGGTTGGGGTAAAACTGCTCATATTATCGATAATTTCAATATATTTGTTGCAGCTCCAGCTGGTCACACACCGTCTTTGTTTATTTATTTTTTTTTCAACAAATTGACTTCCGATTTTCTGCAAACATTTTACGAAAACTCAAGAACTCGTTCCGCCAGCGCAAGAAGAAGCAACGCCAGCCGCCAGCAGCAACATCCCCCACCGCCGCCCTCTCTGCCAGCTGCTCCTCATCCTTTAACGACGCTGCCTCCGCCGCCTCCGTCCCGCGGAGCACCCTTTTTTCGCGGGAGGAGCACTCGGAGCCGCAGGATTTTGCCACGAAAATGGAGAGTAATCTCACGCGAATCATTCGGGAGTCGCCGAAGCTGAAGCTCAGTGGCCAGCTCAGCAAATACACCAATGTAATGAAGGGTAAGTCGGTGGGGGCGGGAAGATATATATCTCTCGGGTTTTATCTTATCTTTTCTCCATTTTCCGCGTCTTTCTTTTAGGCTGGCAATACCGCTGGTTCACTGTGGACGCCAAGACAGGCTCGCTTAGCTACTATCTGTGCGACTCTTCGACAGTGGGCGATGACATTGCCCCCTCGCCGCATGTCCTGGCCAGTGCCCCTCGCGGTCAGGTGCAGCTGGCCGGCGCCGTAGTCTATCCCAGTGACGAGGACTCTAGGACCTTTGCCATTGCCTGTGCTTCGGGTGATACGGTCAAGCTGAGGGCCAACGATGCCCGGGCCCGGCAGGAATGGGTGGATGGTCTGCGGGCGGTGGTGGAGAGTCACATGAAGGCCATGGACATTAGCAACTCATCGCCGCTGCCGCCCAGGGAACTGCTGGCCGCCTCAGATGCCATGGTCTCCGCTCGCCAGGCCTTGTTTCTCACCGAGCAATGGTAAGGTTTTGGGGGAAATTAATTACTTAATACGTTTTAAAGGGTTTTTTAAAAAAATTTTATAGTAAATCGTTAAATAGTCGTTAGTTTGGGTTTTAATCATTAGAAAATAAAGTAAATTACCTCAATTTGGGCAGTATTTTATATAAAATTTGGTTTGTTTATAATATTTAGTTAATATATAGTAAAATATAGGTCGCTAACCCAATTAATATTGTAAATACTTACTTTGTTATGCCAAAGTGAAAGAAAACTCACTAACTAATGCATTATATTGTAGCAAAGAGACCAGAAAAGCTAGAAATTAAGCTTTTATTTGCTTAATTTTAGCTTAATTTGATTAAGGAGTTTATTTATTAGTAAACAATACCTTTAGATCAGCTAGAAATATTATAAATTAATTATACATTAAAGCAAAAACTTGATTTATTACGATTTTTGAGCATTTACTTTGAAATTTTGAATATAAAATCTGTAAGCAGATAGTAAAGAATATATTTTAACCAATTAAATGTCCTCTCAATTGCATATTTAAGCAATAATTTATATAAGAAAGCTATTACTTACAAGTGCTACAAGATCCAAGCAAAATAACCCCCTAATTTTAATTAAAAATATATTTAAACCCCCTTTCTAAAACCCTTTTGTTTCTGCTCTTGCAGCAACGCCTCCCTGGCCCGTGCCATCGAGAGCATCGATTGTGCTTCCTTCTCGCCCACGGATCCTGACCTGCTACTGCTCAAGGCAATCTCGATGGCCAGCACCCAAAGCCTGCACCAATGCCTGGGCCTGCTGCAGCGCCATCAGGAGATCAATCAGCCGCCGCCCTCCGAGGCAGCGCCCATTGTGCTCTGAGAGCAAGGCTGTGAAGAGCCAGTGAGCGAGAGAGTAGTATCCAGTATCCATCTATGAAATAGAGCAATAAACACTAAAGCCAAGCCATAAAGCAGCAGAATTGGTTGGCGGTAAGCGAGTAAAGAAAAGACTTTCTGGGGTTGGGTTACTTTTTCAATGTTTTTATAAAATACTTTTGTTCGTTTTTCCATTTTTCCAGTTTTCCGCATTTTTTCCGCATTTTTTGCATTCATTTTGTTTTTTTTTTTTCTTGGATTAATTAGAACATTCATTTCGACATTTAAAGTTAATTTGAACATAAAGTTTTGCACTAAAGTTGATAGAAAATGTTTGAGTTTTGTGGACAGATCGTACAAAGATACATATATCCAGGAGATTTTTTGTTTATTAACTGCTAGCTCCGCCATTGTTTTATGTTACATCCTACATCCGAAAAGGAGTTCTTTATGTTTTTCTCGATACATCAAAGTCTATTGGGGGGATCTTGGGGGCTCAATGGATTACATAGATACTTATATACCGTGTGTGTGTGTATATATATATACGGGCTATGGCTATGGTAGATGATGAGTTCTTGCGTATGCAAAAATAGTTGTGTTTTGGTTTTTTTGTTATCCATTTTAATCGTAATTAACTCTTGGGTCTCCGATTAATTATAATAATTATCAATCAATTGTGTGCGCTTGCCAAACCTAAAAACGTTGCCGAAAGTTTATGCCTAAAGTTGTCAACATAATAATACATACATTATATCCCTCGATTTCACAAATAAACCAACGAATCCTGCTGCGTATCCCTCTCGCTCTCTCTCTAGGCCAGACGGGACAGAGAAGTGGAACAGAGTCCAAATTAAGGCTAGAAAAGGCACTTTAGAATGGGGCGGTTCAGGGGTTAAGGGGTTAGTTTTGGGGGGGGAATCCAATAATCTCAAATCAAGTGCCACAAGTCCACGGACGGATGGCGCAGCAGTGTTTCGTTTTACTTAAAAAATTTCGCTTCTAAATTTTGTCTAAAAATTTCGCTTGTATATAAATACGTTTTACAAAAAGTTCACTTGTTCACTTGGTTACTTGTTCTTTTTACATAATTTTGTTTTGCGGTTTGTTCATCGCTGAATTTAATTCCGAAAGGCATTTTTTGTGAATTTTTTCATTTTTAATTTGTTTGTTTTTGGTTTTTGTTTTAGTTTTTTTTTTTGTCTTGTTAAGCCTAAACATTAAATTTAGTTGATTCCATTTTGCCATCATCCATCGATTCTTGTCATTAATAATTTTGTACATTTTCCCTCTCCGCTTTTTTGTTTGGTAAATAATAATAATAATTATAATAGACTAAACAAAGGTCGGGCACACAATTACCAAGTTAAATCCGCTTAAACTCTTTTGATTTCGTTTACATTTAATTAATTAATTAATTATGCTGCTGTTTTGGGGCTTCGGGGGTTTCTGGGGGGTTTCATTATCTGTTCTGTTCTGTTCGTGGAATGTTCGGGGTCTCCTCCTTCCGCTTCCGGCTCCGCTGGTTTTTGCTTACTAACTAAAGAGATCGATCGCTATTTATTTAGTTAGAACTGCTGGACTATAACATAATAATACTTTCAATTTTGATTCAATAAGTATGCTAGGAATAGAAACTAGGTGTGGCGAAGATCGCATGGAGGAAACTAGAGGAAAGTGCGGGTTTACGTATCCCCTATGTCTTGGTTAATTAAAAAAATTTAACAAATATTATCTTTTTCTCATAAAAAATACTGCTGGCAAAGTAATTGTTGAAGAAACCTTTTTAAATGTATCTCAGCTTTTACATTTACTTAATATTTACATGATTTTCATAGTAAATGGAGAGAGAGAGTTATCAGAATTGAAGAATTAGCTTATTATATTTATGGTATGTGATTATATATAACAGTTTTAGATCAGTTTATTAAATTAGGAATATACTGTTTGGATTTTAAATAATTTATATTGGAACATAAGCGAAAATATCATTTCATATCAACTTTTCTGATTCAAAATTGAAAGTAGGAAAAGCAGGGATGCCACAGAAATTTCTGTGCCTGTGAAATTTCTTTAAAAATGTGTCTAAAAGTATGCAATGATTTTTAAAAATACAATATTCAAGATAATTAAATAATTATAGCATACTTTTGTACACATTTTAAATTGATTTCAAGGCCTTTAAGAATTTTATTGGCATTCCCTATTAGGTAGGTATTGAAACCTTTTGAAAATATTTTTTTAAAATAATTTAAACTTTAATTTAACTATTTTTTAAAATTATTAAAATTTATAAAATTATTAAAAGTTAATCTAATAATTAATTAACCAAGACATAGGAGTACATTGACCGCCTTTTAGCTGCTGGACTTCACATATCAGTTGGCTTCGTCCTTCCCTTTCACTCATCTTAATTTTTTATTACTTTCACTTATCCTTCATTTTCATTTTCCTCCTCATTTCATCCCTGCTTTTACTCGCTAGTGGTGGTAATGGGCTCTACCTTTATGCCCCCACCGCCGCTGCTCGAGGAGCTGGGCGCATCCGCACCCGCTGTCGCCGCCGAACCTCCGCCCGATCTCTCCTGCTGGGCAGCCACACTTCCAGCACCCGCTGCCGCCGAGGATGAGGAGGATGAGACGCTGGCTCCCACCAGCTCGGCCAGATCCTCGGCGAAGAGGCGACTGGGCGAGAAGTCCCTTTTGTAGGCCATGTCCAGGCCGAGATCGCCCAGCGGCGAGTGCAGCCGTGGCGTTTCGCTGCGCAGCGGACTGCCTTTGGCCTTGGCCGGATGCTGCTGACCCACCAGAGAGGAGGAGGAAGCGGAGGAACTGGAACTGGCACCGAAACCGGACTTATGGGGCACCTGGTGGTGGTGCTGTTGCTGCTGCTGCTGCTGCTGGTGGTGGTGCAGGTGCGCCGCCTGCTGCTGCTGCTGTTGCTGCAGGTGGAGCTGCTGCAGGTGATGGTGAGCCTGCTGCTGCTGGTGCTGCTGATGATGCACCGCCGCCGCCGCCGCCTGCTGCTGCTGCTGGTGCTGCTGGTGGTGGTGCAGAGCGACGGCCATGCTGGGCGGCAGATTCGGCAGCAGGCCGGCGGGACCGCAGGGCGAGGGCGCATGCCTGGGCCCGGAGCCACTGCTTAGAGCCGGCGATATGCTGGCCCTGCCTCCGCCCGCTCCGGGTACCGAAACCGAACCAACGCCCACGCCCACGCCGACGCCTGGATGGGGCGGCAGGTTAAATAGACCCGGCGGAACGGGCGGCGGCCCCGCCTCCCCGTGCTGATGCTGCACGGCCGCTGCCATCTGCATCTGCTGCCGGATGTTGTGGGCCACCGCGGCCACCGCGGCGGCCGTTTCCTGCGACATGTGCTGTTCCCCGCCGACACCCGACTGGGGACCGCTGCCATTGGGACAAGCCAGCGAGCTCGGAGTGCCGGCAAGGGCGCTGCTAGCGCCCGGATAGCTCAGCGGGAGGTCCTGCAAGGGAAACGCGGGCTAACCCGAGTACAGTTAGTTCGGTTCAAGGATCAACGCCTCCAAGTTCAAGCACAGGCTCCCCGCACCAATTACCTACCGAGTGGCGACCGTAGGGCGGCATGTGAGAGCCCAAACTATCGTCTTTTATGTCCTTGGCATCGCGAAAAACCACCGTCTTGATAACGCCCTTGATGTGCTCATCGGGCCAGATGCCCAGCAGGATCCGCTGCGGCCGCCCACGACCCTTGGGCCGCAGATCCGGGCCACCGTCGATGGAGGGTCCCAGCATGTTGTGCACTCGATTGGCATACAGCACGAAGGTGGGATACGGGATGTCATACTTGCGGGCCGCCTGCGACAGGGACAAGCCCTCCTTCAGCACACTGAAGATGGCCTCCGCCATGGTCTCGGGGCGCCACGACTTCAGGGGTCCCCGCTCGCGGAAGCGCATGTGATGCATCAGGTTCTGGTTGGTGTTCCAGCACTTTTGCCACATGGACTGCAGCTGGTACTGGTAGCTGTCTGCTAAAAGGATCGAATGTGGGAGAGAGCCAACGATCAGATCGGCTTGCAAGTGCCTCGAAATAGTCGCAGTACAAACCTGCCAGCGTGGATCCAGTGGCTCCCATCCAGGCGTGCGAGTTCTCCATCATTTTGGCCTGCGAATGGGAGAGAAGAATGTGTTTCAAGAATCAGTAAAGTGAGCAGAGAGAGAGGAGAAGAGGATGAGGAGCAGCAGGCTCTGTTGGGTAAGTGGTGCTTCAATTAATTGTGTGACTCGCTTTGGTTAGCGCTCGATGCGCCGACTCCTCTTGTCTCGTCTAGTTTGCTTTTGTGACCCCCATAACCTCCGCCCATTTGATTGACATGCAAAATCGACCTATTTTCATTTTATTTTATTTTTTGCGGTTTCATATCAAAGGGTAATGTGGGTTTGTCGATGTTGAAGGGTGTTTTGTAACACAAAATGGTGGGGTTCTTGATTTTAAGGTTCTTCGGTAGGTAATGTATACGATCTATGACCTGAAGATAGGGAAATCGTTTTGAAATCCATTAAAAATATGCTTCAAAGTATGCAGTGATTTATTTTGAAGCCCTAATTCTGTGCGTTTTTGTTTATGTCATTTATGTAAGGTAAAATTCGAATATAACATAAAAAATCCATCTAAGTATATTCGAATATTCAGTGATCTTCGGAGTTATGAAAACACTAAGAAATATGTCTAAAAGTATGGAATAAATTATTTTACTGCATATTAATAATTGTAAGTATTTTCCATCCTTCCAAACATTCGATCTTTAGATAAAGAAATCGCTATGCTTTAGGAATCTTTTCAAAAGGTGTCTAAAAGTATGCAGTGAATTTCTTATAGTCCAAATTTACTGTACACTTTGTGTATTCCAGAGATGCAAAATATTGCATAATAATTTTTATTGCCAATTTAATTGTTTTTATATCTTTTTAGATTTTTTGTTTGAAATTTATATAAATTCAAATTTTAAATATATTAAGAACTGATTTAAGCAATCTATTTCCTATTTTTACCTCAAATTAATATAAATTCTAATATGCTGAATTGTCTTCTGAACATTTTCGAATTCTCAGATGTATATAGAGATTTCAAATCCATCCTAAATAAGTCTAAAAGTCTGCAATAAATTATTTTTGTTCAAAATGTAATAGTCTTTTCAATCCAAAAGATATTTCTTTTACACCTAGTATATTTTCCATAATTTTTCTGAGGTATCTTCGCTGACCCAAGGATCATATCCCTCTTGAATCCCTATCCACTTCTTATGCCACCGTGTTCTAATTCGAATTGCAAACGGCAACGATACATTTAACTGGCTGACTGAACCTTCGAGTGGCGACTCCGTTGTCGTTGTTGCACTGCGGTTGTCTGTTTGCCGACCGTCGTCGAGTGGCTTGCATCGAATTCACTAATTGCATAACAAAGTAACATTTGCATATTGCTCCACATATGTTGGTGGCGGCGGCAACGTCGGCATCGGCGGCGGCGTCGGGATTCGGATCCACCTTGTCGATAACTTCATTACAAAAATTTCCATGCACTCCGTGCACAGAAGTGCAGAAAAAAAACACACAAACACTCGCATCGCTCTGAAGTGGGTACTGGCTCAGGTGGGCACTTGTGCCCATTTAGCGTTAAGTATTACTTGTAACTTTTTTGCCATGTGACTGACTGAGAGTGCTCCTGTCGTCCCTCCGTGGCCCCTAATGCTCCTGTTCCTGCTCCTGCTCCTCCTCCCCCTACAGGCCAGACAATGTTGCGATGTTCTCAGAAATCGTTGCCTAGCTTTATGGGCCCCGGACATGCAATGGATGGATTTACTTTTCGGCTCATTACGTCGCAAATTATATATTATTCACAAGTTTCTCTTTCATTTTTTTTGCCATGCAAAATTGCTTTATTTCGGGGGGAAGGTGGTGACTAATCCTTGTAACTGCTTTGCAAGTCTTAATTTATCCGCTTTTTACCAAGTATTGCAATGTTATGTGTAATTTTTTAGGGGAAGAAAGTAATAAATATATTATTAACGATGAGCAATTACTTTTAAATAAATTTGTTTAGTAATTAAGGTGTGAGTCATTTCCTTGAACAGCTTATAATGTGGTAGAGATATTATGGGAGCTTTTGGTGCCTATTTTATTATATAAATATTTCCAGAAAATTACGAAACCCATAAAATCCACAGGGATTTATAAAATTAAGGGTTACAATTAAATATTGTGTGCATATGTATATTTATGTATGGTAGGAAACTTTGAATATGATATATCGACAATAAACATCGGTCTCAAAAGCATATCGAAAGTATCCTAATGTAAATAATCAATATTATCGAAATTTGATAATAGAAATGATCGATATTATCGAAAAATATTCTATTTACGGTTAATTAATTGATATCATCGAACAAAGAAATAATTGCAAAGCAAATATGCAAAGGCGTCTTTGGAGACTGAAATTGATGCAATGTTTCAAACAGAATACCGATTTATATATCGGCATTTGCCTGGAATATCGATGCAGTATCAATAGATCGATATTTACTACCATCCTCAATTGCTTAAATTAAAGTAATCATGAGTATTTGCTCAATTCAGTAGACTCTTTGATACAAAAAAGAATCCATTGCAAAGCAAACATACATATATCGGAATTCTTGTCAAATATTGATACAGTATCGATATACATATGTATATTTTCTTACATCCCTAATAGTTTTAATATAAGTAGTCATGAGTATTTCTTTAATTAAATATACTCTTTGATGCATCTTGCTCAAAAGTCACTGTATTTTAAGGCCTCTGGATATCCTTTAAGCATTATTAAAGCCTCATAAAAAGGTTCCCTTAAGGAATATCAACTATATCTGCCTTTTCCCTACTTTAAGCTTAGTTTCCCTTCCCGATTATGAAGCCGTTTTGTTGTTGTTGTTGCTAAATACTAGCGACTATTGAGACTAATCACGCTAATGCCCAAAATCTGTCTCAAAACGCGGACGACAGATGGCGCTGCTGTGCAGGCGCAGGTGTGTGTGTGAGTGTGTGTGTGCAGGGAGTGTGTGTGCTGTGCCGTGCAGTGTGTTATCCAGCTGCAGCTGCAGTTGCCTTCAATAATACGCCACGCCAAATGCCAAATAATTTATTTATTATATGTGCAGCTGACCAAAGCTGACTGCAATACACACGCACATAGAGGAGCGGGAGGGGAGGGGATGGGAGGGGAGAGGGGAGGCACAGAGGTTCGGTTCGGAGGTTCAGAGGCACACGGAGGTATATGGCCAGAGTCCTGAGTGAGATTTCATTACAACTCATTTGACAGTCTTGGTGCACTCGACGCTGCCAAAATGTCATAGCTGAGTGGCATGCATCGAAAGGGGGCTGCGGGGCTGCAGCGTGGAATAGGGAGTTACCTAGTTCGCCCCACCACCCTGCCTCCCATTGCAGACCTCCCATCCACTCCAAACCCCTTGGCCCACAGTCGGCGGATTAGCGGGCACGCATCGCGCACAGCTCCTACACCACAGCGCCATCTACAGGGAGACTTGGGTAGCGCAGACTAAAGGAAATATAAATTAATAAGATGCGTAACGCGCACAAGAGATAATTTTCTGCTAGCGTCCTTTCGCTCAAATGAGAATATTATTTTTTATTTATAATCTCCTAATGGTAGTTTTTTGTATTTTATTTTTTATGTGTTTCAGTCTTTAGAAAAATGTATTTACAAAATTGTTTAAAAACTTTAAGTGAAGAAAATTATAAAGCTCCTCTTGTTTTATAGTTCCTTAGCTTGTTACCTTTATGTAAGCTCCACTGTACCCCATTTGTGGGCCTCAACACGAAATTAAGCGAAATGAAGTTGACCACGCTTCGATTTTGGCATCAAAGCGAACCGTTCCCGCTTTGCTGCTTGACCTCGTCCCTTTCGGCGCCTCCTCCCTCTCCCCTTGAACCACCCCCACCGAATCACCCACCACCCGCTTTCCCTGCTGCACTGGCTGCATGCATTGTTAATACAATTGGAGTCCAACGTCAATAACCAAGTGCCACGAATGGACCATTAGTTGAGTTGAGTTGCGCCGCTCCGCCTGATGCGGGCAAAGTCTATATGGAATATCGCACACACACGCACACTCGCGGACACACACGCTGTGTGTGCGTGTGTAGTTTGTGCATCTGCATTTATGTATTCTATATATATAATTATACGGCTTAGCGATTGCTTTGGCTTGGCTTGGCTTGGCGGATTCCTTCACTGAACTTGAACAGCGAATTTAATCGGTTTCCATGTAAAGTATCTTAAAGGTGTGATAGAACTCACAAGATAGCCATTAAAATAACCTCTGATATCTCAAGACCTTTTTATAAATATTAATTATACTTTGAGTCAAAATAATAATTAAAAACTTGGCTTTAAGGTTGCCATAAAAATGTTTTTCAGCTTAGATAATTTTCCTACAAAAAGAAAGTCTCTTTGCCATACAAAACACTGATCGAAGCCGCCCCAAAATAACCTCCATCCTTGGAAAGGACTTTCCGGGCTTGATAAAATTAGATTATCCAAAAAATCGCTAGGGCGTTTTGGCATCTTCCGCCATTTTCTGTCTGGCAACGCCTCCGCGTCAAAGAGCCGGGAAGAAGGCGTTCCGTGCGATTTTCACGCAATGGAAACCGAAACCTTTTTTTTTCCGCGTTAACCTCTGCCTGTGTTTGAGGCAGGTTTAGGTCGAGTTTCCCCCTTAGCCAAGATTACACTGGCCTCTAGTCAGGCGTTAAGACCGCAGCAATTGGGCGTGAAGGAGCCGGAGGGTGGAGGAGGACTTGGAGTCAAGCGGCACTTGTGCGGCTCTCCTGCGGTCTTGGCTGCGGGGTGGCTGCCACAATTTCTGATTCGCTCAAGCAACAAGCCTCAGCCGCCACAGATTGAGTCTCGTATTTAGCCTCAGTCTGAGACTCAGTCGAAGGACCAGACCCAGACCCAGTTGTCGTGGCAATGCAATTTAGCCAAATTCACAGCAGGAAACGCTCTCCGGCGGCAGGACGAGGGCAACAAATTCTCTAATGTCTAATGTGAGGAGAGTGCGAGACAAAAATAAATAAAGTTGCTAGCGGAGAGGGTTTCGAATGGGAAATACCCAGCAGGTCATACATTTTCTTAAATTTTAAAAGATTTCATAACCAAAAAATATCTGAAAATTTCATATATTAAGCTAAATTTAAGTAAAACTTAAAAGCTTCTCCTTCCTCAAGTGGCTTCAATTTTTTCTGGGACAGTTTCGTCTTTGTAGGTTCTTTCTTTTTACCTTCGAGACGAACACCTCCTTTAAGTAAGGTTCATCGCATCACAAAAATATCGTAAAGCTTTATATATCGATATTTACAAAATAAAAAAATTCTAATTTAATGTGAAAATATCGATATTATAGAACAAATAGATAAACAATTTTATTTAATGTATTTATCTTTTATATAAACAATTTTAAATCTACTTTTTCGATCAACTATTTACATTTTTTCCAAACAATGATAGTTTAAACTAGGTTTAGGCTCTTCCTTACCACAGTCCGATAAATTAAATATGATATCGGTTTATTGCACATATACCGCAACGTTAATATATCGATTTATATATCGGTCTTCGTATAAAATATCGATAAATGATAGATATATTAATATTTTCGGATATTCCTGGTATAAAGTAGAATAAGTTTCTTTAGTAGAAATTTCATGAAATATTTACACTAAATATAAGCTCTTCCCTTTCATGAATGTTAGTCCACAGCAGATATACCCCTGATTCCATTGAATTCCCTTTAGAAAAAAAAGAGAATCGAGTTTGCCGGGGGAGGAAACGCATTTCCTCTTCCTCCGAATATGGGCAGATTTTACCATGAATCACCCCAGCTCTTTTTTTTTCAAGAAATTCCCAATCTTTTGACGCTCAGGAAATTGTCAAGTGCCGGTGCCAAGTGTGTGTGTGGTGTGTGTGTGTGGGTTGCCGATTGTGTGCGGGTGTGATTGGGTTCGTGTTTGTGTAAAACCGAAAATTAATTAGCGTGAAAAGCATTATTGAAAGCCAACTCAAATAGGCTGGAAAGGGGAGAGAGAGAGAGAGAAAGGGTTCGGTTGTGCTGACAAAAACTTGCATTAGTTTTTGGCCGCTAAGCCAAAGTCGTGCTCATTTCCTCTTTCTTGGCGGGAAGGCAGGATGGAGCTCCTCATGTGGTTTAATTTGATTTAGTCGCAAAACTTGCAGCCAATACTCGACTTCATTAAAATTCTGCAGCAACTGAATCAAAATCAACTTGGGCCTGGTAGTTTTTGGCGCGCACTTTGCTACTTGAAACATCAATTACAACGCAGCGGGGACGGCGGTGGGGTGTTCCCATTTATAGGAATATATTTCCTATATCCTCTCCAGCACCCCGCACTCTCTTTCCGCCGGCCAGGCCCATCTCACGATATCCTGCAATGCTCAGCCCTTAGGCACAGCCAACGAGTCGTTGTGAAGTGTGCTAGGATTTCACTTGAAAACTGCAATCAAGTGAATTTTGATATATACATATTCACAGAGAGAAAAATGCAAGGAAAATGAGGGAGTATCTATAAGATATTTTTGTGTAATAAATAAAATAAAATTACGAACTTAAACTGAACTTGAAAAAATGTGAATTAAGAGCCTTTTATAACATTCATAAATCATGTCTCACCTTAATCCCTTTTTTAATACTTTTCTTAATTTAAAATACTTTCTAATATATAAAGAAAAGCCTAGTTATTTTTCCAGTGCACACACACACACACATATACATATGCAAGTGGAAAAACTTCATGGATTTAATAATCAAACCATTCGATGGTTAAAATGTTCCTCGAGCCGCTCTCCACAGTTCCCTCATCGAGCTTTCTCCGCTCTCGACTTGTTCGTCATTTCCTGTACAATTTTATTATATTTCATACATAACTGTTGCCCCGTTTTTAGCCCTTTCTCCTTACCACCCCCCTCTCCCTATAAATATACATATATCGACGGATATAACCCGGCGATAAAAACAACAACAACAACATCAACACGAACAAACAGCAACCGGCGAACGTTGCCTGTAAAATTTATACAAAATACAAATCGTTCGCTACATTATGAGAAATATAGCTCATTCCGTGGGGGTTAGGGGGGAAAAGGGAGAGGGGTTCCGGGGGCTAGGATAGTATTTGCTCATATGTTTGTTGCATTTAGCGTTCGTCCTGGGTGAGTGGAAATAAAGGAAAAATCAACGAATGCCCGAGCAGGGAAGTGTTCAATAAATTTTTACCGCTGAGTTAAGCTTGAATGGAAATCACCATCAGGGGTTTTTTTTTTTTTTTGTTCAACTATTTCCTTTATTAGTTTTAAGAGGCACGCTGCATTAAATTCTGCCTATTTCTGTAACTATTATTATATAAACAATTTGTATACAAAGATTTAGTTAACCATCAGGGGTGGGAAAAAGGGGTGAGAGTGGGGTTTTAAATTAGCATTTGCTTATTGAAAAATATTTAGAAATCCGTAAAATATACCATATGAAATGGCTGTTTTATAAACAGAAAAGATAAGAGCCTTTTTTGGGAATATATAAATGTTTTAATTATGAAAAATAAAAGAAGAAACCATACATTCATTAATTTATTTGGAAAATAATGTTAGTTCTTTTCGAAAGCAATGTAGAGTTATTAAAATATAAAATAAAAATATTTCAATAATTTAATATGTAATATAAAATTTATTAAATATTAGTAATAAATTTAGTATTATTAGATTATTATTTTTACTTTCAAAAATATTAATATGTTAAGTACGAGTTCAAATTGAATATATAATTGATTAAAAATCGCAAAACTCCGTTAAAGATCAAAAATAAATCATTTTTATTTATTTTAATCCATGAAATAAGTAAAGGAGCGTGTATCTTTTAAACTTTTAATACTATTAAAATATAAAATGCAAATTGAAATTGAATATAAATTTTTTTAGTATCACAAAACTTCATTAAAGATAAAGAAAAAATACTTTTAATTATTTTAATCCATGAAATGAGTAAATGAAAGTGTTTTTTTTCTTAGAAACAATTAACATTAAAATAGCTCTTTACATTTTAAATATTTCAGCATTACCTCATGAATTTCTTCTTATTTTTATATTTTTTCCTAACCAATTTTATATGTCTCGTCGAGATAATGAAGCATTTTACCCTTACAAAGTAAGGCTTACGTGCTCTTTAATTAAAGTTGAAGTTGGCTTTTCTCTGCTTAATTCAAATGCGTTTGCTTTTAGCCAGACTAATTGCGGTAATCACGCTTAGCCAATCTTCATTGCCACCCCGCCCCTTCTTGCTGAAAAAAACTTTAATTTTGTTGTGCGCACAATTTTTTATCATTGTTTTTTTTTTTGTTAAAAACTGCAGTAATTTATACATCGGGGTTTTAGAAAAAAAAAGAGAAAGAAAAAGTTTCGCCAAACGCAGGCTAAAATAGAGTGGAATGTGGCTGGGTTGCAACTGAATTGGATTGCAATGGCAGCCGGCGATCAATCGACAAAATAATGCGTTAACTTTTACGTAAAACAAACAACAGAGCCAAACAAACACACGCAACTTTCCAACAGACCAGAAAAAAAAACACACAGGAATCCGAGGAGCAGGAGCAAAGGCGGAGGAGCTGGAGGAGCAACTTTCTGCTGCTCAAAGCAGGCGGAAAAAAGCGATTAGAAAAAAATTATTGCATACGCCGTTGAGGCCTCGATAACTGGCGGAAAAAAACAGAGAAATAAAACTAGGAAAACTGAACAAAAAGTTTAAAATATCGCTAAAAGTTTAGACACACGCAGATATACTACGCATTTTATAGTTCAATTTGAGTTAAACTTTGGCCGTAATTACTCTATTCACAGGGGTTTGCTTTTTGAAAAGTGAATCAAAGGGTAATTAAAACTTCATTATTTCTATATATACAAAGTATGTAAGGTTAGGCTACTTTTAGAATTTAATTTGGTATATAAACAGACGGATTTATTGAGGGAAATATCTAGAAATATCATCTATAGAGAAAGGTTTATATTATGGCTTATATTTAAAGTATCTTTTCTCTATTTAGCCACTCTCCTTGACTTAAATGTAATTTTATTTATAAACAGACAGTCTATTATTGTCTAGAAATATCATCTATAAGGAAATATTGATATTATGGTTAATATATAAAGTATTTTCCCCTATTCATCCCCTCTCGTAAACTTAATTAAATCCGTAATACTGTCAATGGAACTCTAACTTTATTAGATATAACTAACCATTAAATGATGGATTTGCCCAAGCTGTCTCCTAAATACTTGCCTCCACATGCGATTTCGCTAGAAATAAAACTGGCCAACGCAACTCCTGTCAAATCAAATCCCAGCCCATGCGCGACTAAATGCCAATTAATACAAATATCCATAAAGAAAAATAAATTCAATTATTGGCAAATTAAAATGTAAACAAAACGCGGGCCAGATTGGGTATCAGTATCGGTTTCGGCCGTCATAAATTGTGGCACCTAATAAATTGACACTCTGTCATTGTGCGGCATTTACAGTTTATAGAACGAGTTCTATATATATATATATGTGTTTGTGTGTCTGGCATTTGCACCCCTACAGCCAGCCCTTAGAGGCCGGATGGTCATCCGATCCCAACCCCCTTTTCCCTTTTTTTTGTTTTATGTATTTGTGCCACACTTGCAGGCGCGGCTGCATGCAACAATTGTGTGTGCAGCCGAACATGAAAAAAAGACCAACAGCCAAAATGCAAAATCCACCCCCGACCCCCGACTCCCGGCTGGCTGGCAAATCCTCGTCCTTGTTGCTGTGTGGTCGAGTTGCGGTGCACCGCAGCGTTTAAAACGGTTTGCCAGTCATTTTTTCACATCATTGATTGCTTATTAGATTATAAACCGCGCCACTGACTCGAGCCCCCTTGTTTTTTTTGCATTCACATTTTATTCCGCTCCTGGCACGTGCTCCGCTGGCCGGGTAATGTCCTGCCAACAACATCGCAATCAGCATCAACAGTTCAAGCGCCGCACAGAAAAAGGACGAATAAAAAAGGGGAAGCCGCCTCCTGCATCTGTTGCAATTTGCGCGCGCCCGAAAATAGGCAGCAAAATATTTTGGCATGGCTTTGGCATATTTTTTACGGCCAGCGACCATTAAAGATGCGTGATTTATAACATCGAACAGGATCTGCGGCCACTTTTGGGCCGGGCTGTGTGCATTTTTGGCTAGGTGAGAAAATAAAATAAAATATGGCATAGAATGCCGCGGAGTTATTGAAAGAGCAGCCGCACACACACAGGTGCTAGTTCATGAAGCTACAGGATAAATGTGTATAAAAATAATTGAAGTTGTTAAAGTAAAGCTCTTGGAAAAAATGTATATAATAAATTAATAAATTTATTCTTGCCTGAATAATTAAAACCCTATCATAACCAGCTAAAAGTGCAATAAATTTCCCAAGAGCTTTTCATTTTTATATTTTTAGCTGCTGCCTCGCCGTTGTTATTAAATTTTATTTATATATGTAAGGAAAGTAGCTTTGTTAAAGGCAGGATTAATAAATATAAGAATATTAAAAGATATTAAACTAAACCTTTTAAATAATGGTATATAATAAATTCATTAATTAATTTTTCCTTGAATAACTTAAATCTTTTCATAGCCAGCCAAAAATCCAATAAAATTCCTAAGCGCTAGCCTTTTATTTATATATAATCCTTTAAACATATTCGCGTCGTTAATGAACTGTATTTATATAAATAAAGTAACTTAGTTAAAAAAGAGAATTAATAAAAACAGAAATATTTATCGTGAATACAAAAATGTTATATACATAAGTACATGAATTAATTCTTTTCAAATTAACTAAAGCCATATCATAACCAGCTAAAAATCACATAATATTTCTAAGAGCTTTTAATCTATATATATTTTTAGCTGGTCGGGTCGTTAGCCACCTTAATTGAATCAAATTAAGTAGCTTTGTTGAAAACAGGATAAATAAATATAAAAATAATTCAGCTTATTAAAGTAAGCTTTTAAAAAACATGGTAAATAATAAATTGATTAATTTATTCTTGCCTGAATAATTAAAAGCCTATCACAGCTAAAAATGCAATAAATATCCCAATAGCAAGCTTTTTATGTATATATACTTTTTTGAAAACATAATTAAGAAAAATAAAAATAATGAAAAGTATTAAAACTCTTGAAAAAAGTGATATATAAAAAGTAAAGTAATTAGTTCTTCTCAGAATAATTTAGCCAGCTACAAATCCAATAATATTCCGAAGAGTTTTTCAATTTTATGTTTTTAGCCTCGTCGTTAGCCAACTTTTTTTAAACAAATAAACCAGCTTTGGTAAAAACAGGCTTAATAAAAACAAAAATATATAAAGTCATTAAAAAATGTATATAATAAATGAATTAATTAACTCGTGCCAAAATAATTAAAACCGTATCATAGCCAGCTAAAAATCCAATAAAACTCCAAAGAGCTAGCTCCTCATTTATATATACTTTTAGCTGAAGCCTCGCTGCGTCGTTAGCCAACTTTATTTATATAAATAAATTAAAATATGCAAATGCACATAAATCTGAAGGGGGGCCAGCAGGGGTAAAAGGGAAAAGCCCTAATTCGGGGACTGCTCTCCTGCTAGAGTTCTGATTAAGGTCCTTCCTGCACACACCTCTGCGGTTGCCTGTCTCGACCTTATCTCGCCTCGATTTTATGTCTGAGAAATGGCGTATCGTCTGCGCGGAAAATGTCTACCCTTCGGAGCCAGGGATAAATTTAATTTTAAATTTTATGTGCGCACATCAAAAAATCCTTGGCGGCGTTTTGTGTCTCTCTCTGTCTATCTTGGCTCTCGGAGAAAGTTGTGTGTGGGCCCTAAAATATGAAAAACAATTAAGCCGCCGTCTGGGCTCTAAACTCGGATGGTGGCGGGTGGCGGGTGGTGGGTGGAATGTGGCCAAGGAAAATGGCTGACTTGGTTGAGTGGTTGAGTGCCTCGGGACTGGTTCATTTTCATTCCCAGTGCAACATTCAAATGCTGCAACAAAATGAGTATTATGTATTTCAATTCATAATGAATTATTCAACATTCGGTTTGCATTTTTTATAAGACACTGCCGCTCGCGCGCGATGCAGAAACTTCACCTGGAAAGGGGGGGCGGCGGAAATCAAGGGAAAACCCGGGGAAAATCGGGGTAAAAGCGGCAAGACACTTGCTGCAATTTGGCCATAAAATGAACAACGAACAACGAAAACCAAAATAACAGCAACAGAGCAGAGAACAACGAAGGCCAGACAAAACTGACACTCTGGCAGTCTCAATTTCTCGGCTGCCTCTCCTCGATTTTCTCCAGTCTCATTCTCTTCGTACCTGTCGTTCAGCAATAAAATTTAATAAATTATTTACGCTGGCAAAATGCATATTTGTTGCATCGCCAGAGTGGCAGCGAGAGGGCAGCGAGAGTCGAGATTTCCTTAAAGTTTTCGCGCAGCTCAATAAGTTTGCTAACACAATTTTACACCAAGGAAAAAAATGTGGCATCAAGGGGATTTTCTTATACTATTTATTTGAGTCAATCAATTTTAAGTAATTTCATTTTTACTGAAAAGATAGCGCATATTTTAAGGTATAAGATGGACTTAAGCTCGTTTAAAACTGTTTTTTACATGTATTTTTTGCTTAGAAATATTTTAAGCAGATCTTAAGGTATAAAATTGATTTAAGCTGCTTTAAAGCTGGATTTTAAATGTCTTCTCAACTCAAAAAATATTTCAAGAAGCTTTTTAGCTGTTTTTCAAGTAATTTCTGAGCTCAAAAAATATTTCCAGTGCTGATATTGTTTTGGGAGTAACCCTTTCTGGGGCCCCCAATTCACCGGCTAATGGCTGGGCGGTATTCACAAAAAGTTTACTTCGTTAATCTATGCAGGGTAGGGGCTGGGCAGGGCCGGGTAACATTACTTTGCATACTGTTCTCGAGGAGGCCAGTAAAAGTGCAAGAAGACGTGGCCGTTGTTGTTGTTGTTGTTGATGTTACCTGTATGTATTATTCCCGAGTTGGTCGGTCTATGGCTGTCCGTCAGTTGGTTGGCCGCTTTCGTTGCCACTTTTCAGGTCATAAGACGTTACGCTGAAAGCCCCACCATCACCGCCACCACCGCCCACGAGTCTCGAGTAATATGTACTACGTGTACTTGCAACATTTCGTTCTATTTTAAAGACATTTCATGTTGTTGCCACTGCCGACGTCAGCTCTTGAGATTGGCACTTGATTGGCGTATATTTCCTGTTGCATATTTAAGTTTTAGCTTAGTTTTCGCTGCCACCGCCGTCGCCGTCGCCGCCGAAACCGATAAAGTTTTCCAAGTGCATTTCTATTTGTATAACCAACAAGGGTTTTCAAAATGGCGGGAGGGGGTTTCCCCCTTCTCAGAAAACTGGTAAATCGAAGGGCCTTTTAATTTTGCATTTTTAACGTGATTATTAGCCTTTAAATTACTATTATTGATTGGTCTTTAAAAGGATAATAACTTTAAATAAAAGAGGTTCCTAACAGAGGGATATTTCTTTAAGTTATTTTCCAAATTAAATACTTATATTAATTTTCATATCAAGCTTCTTTAACCTTTAAAGCTGGGACACCCTTTAACTCCCCCTTTCCGCATCGGAAAAGCAATATCTTTTTGGGGTTTTGTTAAGCTCATTTAATTAAATAAAATGCAATAAGTAAGAGCCGTATGCATTGACATTTCATCTGTCGCGTAATTTATAATTTCTGTTGCCATTATGGTTGTGACTCCGGCTCCTCCTTCCTCTCCCTCTCTCTCCATCTCAGCCCTCTTTCCCTTCACATCCCCTTACATTATTGTTGACTGCGATGCGAATATTTCGCATTAATATGGCGGAAAATCCATAATCGAATTATAGCTCTGCGGCTCTTTTGTTTACCATCTCGATGTGTCTGTGTGTGGCTTCCTCTCTCTCCCCCCCCTCTCTGTGTGTGTGTGTGTGTTTGCGTGTGTTCGTGTGTTTGTATCGCTTTAATTGAATCCTTAACACTTTTGAGCTACTTACGTCCAACACGTTGCGTATGCGTAACTTGTTATTATTGCCGGCTGAATTGTTGTTGGCCAGCATTGATCTAGGGCTGGCAAGCAATCCAAAAGGATTTTAAATTAAATAAATTGCGTCATTAATAAGCCATGTAGGTTCAGGGATTATCCTTTTAAAATGTTTACAACATTAAGAGAGGCATTTTGTGACATATTTTCTTGTTTTTTATATAAAAAATCTATTAAATTAAATAAATTATGTTTGTAATGAAATTTATATCACAAAATCCCTTTTAAAATGTATGGATTTTTTATACTGTGATTTTTTTAAACTATATAATTAACAGAACCACTTTTGGGGGCAGATAAAAACCATATTTTTGTTTTATAAATTGGTACATTCTCTGCAGTTAAATGTGTAAAATTTGTACACATTGTTTAAGCCTTTAAAAGCTGAGTTTATCTTGTAAAAAATGCTTGTAAATATTCCCTGCTATTATCTGTGTTTTTATATATTTGATAAAAATATTTCCCGGACATGCATTTTTTTTCGCTTGCATCCCTGAACCGCTGACTCTTTTCCGATTGATTTCTCTGCTTTCAATAAACTGAAACAAACAATCACTTTCCTCTCCCCTCCCCGCCTTCAGCGGCCAGCCGCTCCACCAATTTTTATGCAGCTCCCAGGTTTTGCTCCTCCCCGGCATTCGATTATTTTTATATATATTGCCACACGCAGCTTATTGGCATATTGACAATTACACGGGCGATACATATAAATTAAGCAAACGGCAGATCGGTTGAAAGCGGCCGGAAGATGGGGGCCAGCAGCAGCAGCAGCAGCAGCAGCATCAGCCCCGACTGACCGACCAGAGACGTCGACTGCTTGATGTGGCTGACCAAATTTAATTGACAACTTACTGTTGCATTGACCAGAAGGGAAGGGAAGGGCAGGGAGTGTTGGGTTTGGGGCAAGAACGAGCCGGGCAATCTGTCACAGCTCAAAGATACACTCACTCACTCACTCACTCACTCGCACATGCACCTGACCTCCCGGTCCAGGTTTACAAATTAAAATTCAATATTAACGACTCATGCCAATAACAACAACAACAACAAGAACAATGCATAAAAAGGGATATATAAAAATAAAATAAAAATAATTTAACAGCAGCAGCGACGGCGGCAGGACGCTGGGTTGATGATGGAGTGACTGCCAGTGAATTTCCATAATCGCAGTGACTTCATAAAAATTAATCTACGGTTTAAAAATATAATTGCATTTTGGGGGGGAATTCTGGGGTTAAACAAAAATTGTGGAATAATGAAGCTGGATTGAGGGAGATCGATTTCTTACAAAGAATAATTAAAGGAACTATAAGGGAAAGAGGAAAAGTCCTGTTTGGCTTAGGTAATTACAACGCCTTTTAATTACTACATTAATAGAGATGCTAGAAGGCTTTAACATTCTCTAGAATGATTCGCGCTTAATATTTATATATTAATAATATTTAAAATAAAATATACATTGAATATTATACATTTCAAATTTTAATTTGCTCATCTTTTTATCCCCAAATATCACATAAAACCCATTTCCCTTTTAATATCAAACCCAGAGAGTTCCTCAATTATTTATTCTTTGAGAAAACTCCGTGTGACAGAAATATAACACTCGAACACCTCAGGAAGTCTGCTCCTTCCCTACCCCCTCCCTCCGATATGTGTGTGTGTGTATTTGCGGGTAAATATTTTTAATACGCGTCGCATCCAACCGCAATACAAGGCAATTAAATATTTCGAACCAGAGAGACAGGGCAAGGACTCCTTGTCCCAACCTCCACCCACTTTCCGGCACTCAAAGTGAGGCAGAAAAATGCCTGGCGGCGTGCAAAAAAAAAAGAAAAAACAAACAAAAAACAGGACGCCAACAGCAAACAGTTTATCCTGCTCCTGCTGCCAGTTGGTGGCAGTGGTCGAATCCTGCCTGTTCTGTCTCTGTTTCTGTTTCAGTTTCAGTTCTGTTCCAGCCGACATCTGCATCTGATTGTCCTTATCTTTTTGTGTTTTTTTTTACGGCTGTTGTAAGTGGTATTTCTGGGAAGTCTGAAGGTATATTGTAATTATGATAATTATGGCTTAAAAAAAAAACAAAAGAATATGGAGAAATATTAAAAGAATATAAATAAATTGTTCTAGAAGTTGCTGTGTCTTTATGCGTTTAAAATGTAAGCTTTATTTTGATCACAGGCTTTTCTAATAAATTCTGCATTAAGATCTTTAAGTTATTTATAATGTTCAATTAATTTCTTTTTTAAAAAATCATTTTTTTAAAACCTCCATTACACAGTATATCCTTTTCGTTAAAAATCATCCCAAAATCCATAGCTTTTCCTTGTTTTCCCTCCCGCTTTTGTCCTTGCTGGCTGCTGGCTGCTGTGGCTGCATCCGCAGTCCGCTTTTCCATTCACGTTGTCTTTTGTTTTAATTGGCGGCCATAATAATCAAATAATTTGTTTATTGAAAACATTTTTTTACAATTATGTAAACAACAAATTGATATCCGAAATGAAAAATTGTTTCACTTGGCGCAATGGCAATATTCTTGTTTAATCGTCTGCGGATTGTCAGGTCGCGAAAAAGGCTTCCCAACCTGCTGCTGTTGTTCTTCCTCAAACCCCCACTCTCTCTACGTTGGGGAATGCAATTATTATAATAATGCCATCTCTCTGGGCCCACCGGATTTCCCTTCCTGATTTTCCGTGCCCCGGAAAAGCCCCACCCCCCCAACCACTCCAGCTGCCGCTGCTGCTGCTGCAGTGTTGTGTCTGCTGGCGTCAAATGTCGCACTTTCGGCTGGCGTGGAAAATTCGTCGCGTGTCGGATGCCTCAAGTGTCAAAGTATGCGGCGGATGATTAAAAAATTCCTGTCCTGCGGCATGTCCGGAGACAGGGAGTTAATTAAATATTTATCGGCAAATTATCAATGCAGCGGATACAATTGATTTGTGTTATTACTTAATGAAGACATCCGCCTCATGGCCCAGCCTCCTCTGCTGTGTTAACTGAAGCGTGTTGCCTACTCTTGGGCTGTTTGCGGAATTTAATAATTACTTGGATTTAAATTGTTAAAGTCAAGTAAACTTAATTAATTTGGAGTTCTCTTTGATATATACGTTTGAAATAAAATATATCTTCAATATTTACTCTGCTTATTTACTTATTTTTCTTAAATTTCTTATAAATTTAACTTCAACCTGTTTTTAGGGACTTCTTTCACTTCCAACTTTAATTTTAAGACTACTTGGACTAGAAAAGAATATAATTTCAATGAATGTTCTGTGTATTTACTCACATTTATTAAGTCCCTTATATTTATTAATGAAACTTCTTCTTTAAAACTTCCTTAAAGAAATCTGTTTTTCTAAAACTTAGATTTTGTTATATAAACAATGTAATTTTTTAAAGAATTTTATAAAGCTTATCAAGATCAATTTATTGGGTTTCTTTTTAAATTTTAATTCCTTTGGGACTTTTATCTCCAATTTCAAGGCTTGAATTAAAAAGAAAATTACTTTTTCTAGTGATAAAAATATATGTATTTTTCTATACATTCCTTACAATAGAGATTTCTCTATGACAAACTACCTAATTTCTCTTTAAAAGGAAACCCTTCAATTTACTTTAATTTACACAATATTTAATACTTAATTTCTTCAACAGATGTAGCTATTTTCCCAAACTGTTATTAATCTTTTTTGTTGTTGTGCCGCTCCGACTGAGTGCTAATTAAAAAATCACGCCTGCCTCCCCTCTCCATAACATAGTAAAAGCCTCAATTTGCAGTGGTTTTTCGCGGGCCGGAACCCGCGCAGCAAAACATGGCCACGTCTAAGAGTCGCGGAGTTGCATGCACTTGGAAAACGATTTTAATATCAAATTACAGTGGAAAGTATTCATCATGCATACACACAGCCCCGGCAATTATCCGGCGCAGATTTGAAATAGTTTTAGTTTTTGGCTTTTCCACTTGATCGAATTCTCCCCTTCCCCCCTCCTCCTTCGTCATTTTCCAACCATTTTCCAAAGGGGGGTAGGGGTAAGGGAACCCCTTAGCTGACAGTTTGTTGCCCTGCCATGTGCCAAACAATTTGCTAGCTAATTTGTGCTATGCGTCCGGCAAGGGATGGCTGGTGGGAGGATGGGGCATGCATTTGATAAACTGTCAGGGAATGGCAACTTCACTTTGGGCATATTTAATGAAAATGTTGCCAAATGGGTTCCACGAACACTGCGGCAACGCGGCGGCAAGGGGCAATGGGGCAAGGGGCGGCGCGAGGTGGACTGATTTTGACGTAACACTTTGGATGCGATTTGACATGACAAATATGTGCGTTGGGCATCGCAAACAGCAACAGCAACAGCAACAAACTGGGCGGGGTTCTCTGCCCCAAAACTCGGAATCATAATCATCGTGATGATGATGATCATCATCCTTCGGTGATTATCGTCATTATCCCTTGCCCCAGCCGATGATTATGGTGCTTTGACTCTGGGAAGTCCTGGCAGATGCAAACTGCAAACTGCAGCTGCAGCAACGTTTCGCATTTGCGCATTGCATGATTCAATAATGATTGAATTAATTGCGTTAATAACTGACACTAGGAGGAACCTCCTGGCCAGAGCTGCCACTGCTGCTGCTGCTGCTCCATCTCCGCCAACTTCCTGTCCCCGCTCAAAGGCGCTTTGTGTCACTCCTCGTCCTGCAAGCTGCAACTCCGCCATCCTCCAATATCCCCAGCATATCCTGCGTTCATCTTAAGTGTGCGCGTGGCAAGCCGTAGACAGAATCCGGGCAGGCAAATCGAATTTGTTGCTAAGTAGCCGCAATCTTAAAGGGGCAGCCCCCTTGTCCCCCAGCCCCCCCTCAAGCGGAGGGGCCAGGTTCAGCATACGCATATATATGGGGGCAATTGGAGGTCTCGAATTTCTGATTTTGATTTGCGCATTACGCATACGCCGTGTGTGTGGCATGTGGTCTCTGTTGTATGCGCCTGCTTAACCCCTTTTGTACCATGTACGGGTTAAATTGGTTGGGTGAACCTTTGTTTTCTGTGATTATTAATATTATTTTTAATTTAACTTGAGAGTTTTCTTATTATTTATTATTATTTTATTTATTTTCTTATTGTTTTAATAAGGAAAATGAGTCAGACATGGTTATATTAGTTCAAGTTATACATCTATAATAGGTCTGATGATCGGAAATAATTAAGGAATTTACTGTCTTTGATTATATATTTTTAAAGCCTTTAAAATTATATATTTTGTGTTAAAAAAAGCCACTTAAAGCTGTATAATATGCAGAAATTTGTGATTAATATGTGCTGTAGAGTTCTGCATAATAACTAGATAATAAATACTTATTTTTACACATTGTAATACTCTTATTTTCTATTAAAGCAATATATTACATACCCGTTCTTTTTAATAATGTTATATAACGATTACTTCTTGATTAATATGTGGCAATTAGTTTCCCACAATAACAAGGTAATAAATATTTATATTTATAAATGTAATATATGTGAATGCTTAAAATAAGCCAGTAAGTTGTGTTTAATATAAAGAACCGTGTGATTAATATGTGCCAAACAAGTTCCCCTTATTACCTAGATAATAAATATTTATTTGTCTGTTTTTTTAATATATTTAAAAGCCGCTCTTTGGTAAATATCTCGTACCTTTTGCCTTAAATTATGCAAGTAAATATTCCAAAGGTTCCCTTAATCACCCTTATCCCTCCTAGCCAGTCTCCACTGCCTCTCTCTCCTATATCGCCTGAGCTTCTGCTCCGTTTCGGGGTTTTGTCTCTGGACACTTTGTGGGAGTGACAGTGGCAGTTTGTAGTTGTTGTTTGATTGATAACATGCGATTAATAAAATATTGAATGGCGAGCGACACCCGCACACACCTCGGGGCAGCACAAAATTTGCATGCGACATTGCAGCAAAAATGCATAAATCACTAGAACCCATCCCGGCCGGAGCCCGCAGCTAAATTTATAATAAATTGATGAGCCCATGGTCAGGTTTTTGTGTGTTTTCGGTTATTATTAGATGACTAATATAATTTGTTTATTTGCTTGTCCACGCTTCGCCCCGCCCTCACACACATATCGATGGGATATGTCTGGCCTCGTCGAAGAGGATATGCCAAAAGGATACGAGCATATTCTCACCTCTGACTTTGCAACTTGGTCCTTTGTTGCATTTTAATCAGGCAAATGTATATGTTGTATATTAACATATATGCATGTCGGCGTCAGGTGTGATGACGACGACGACGCATCGAAGTATTTTTCCACGCTTTTGTATCAATGATAATTATTTTTCTGCCTCGTCGCCGTTGGCTGCACACACAAAAGAAATCAAACAAAACTTTGTCCCTTTGTCTAAACATTGATAAGGGGGGAGGGGAGGGGCGGAAGGGCGGAAAAGCAGAAGCTTTTTTTCGTCCTCGAATCCTGTGCCAAATTAAAAGTGAGAAACAAATGCGAACACACAAAGGTGCCAAAGGTTTTCACTCCCTCTCTCCTCTCCGCCTCTGGCCTGTCTCAGTTTTTAATATTTTTTCCTGCCGCTCTTGCGAATGAGCGAGTTTCTGTGCTTTTCTTTTCGGAAAAACTTATATGCATATGCGCGACAAAAGCAAATAATAATCATATAGGACAATGGCATGTGCAGGGCAGACAGGCAGGCAGGCAGGTAGAGGCTCTATTTAAGGAGCTCTTCAGGTCTAGGGAAATCTTGAGAAGTTCTTTAGGAAATTGCCAAGAAAGCAGGCTCTTTTAAGCCTAGATTCTTAATACTTATTTATATTGTTTAAATTTAAACCAGATTTAACTATGATTAGCAGAATCTTGGCTTCCTTGTAAGCCTGAACTTTCTTAACCTCCTTTCCCAGTTTTTTGTTTTGCTTATACTTTCTGTGTGCATTCAGGACACAAAAACTTTTTCCTTAGAATCTGCTCGCCTCTGTCCAGTTTTGCTGGCCGCCCAGTCGAGAGTGCAGCGAATGTGCAGCCTCCTGGCTGCCACATTTCCCGACTTTGCCCGCACTTTCTTCCTTCCAAGAAAATAGTAACAGTTTTCCACCCAAGACTCTGGCCCGCCCACCCCCTTTGCAGAAACGCAAACGAATGCAGCTGCTCCTGCTACCACCACCAGCCACTTGCCTTTGCCAGTTTATTTATATCAACTTCTCGCCATTTCCCTCGTCAGTTTTCCCTGCCAGCTTGGCACTTTTGCACTCGACTTGACTTTAAAGCCCCCGCTAAGAGCCACCGAGCCACTCAACAGGTTGTTTTTCCGAGGGTTTCGAGGCGGCGGCAACAAAACAAAACACACACACACCAGTAAAGAGAAGAAAAAAAAACACAACACAAACAATGGAAGCGTGAAAATATCATGTCGACTCTCGAAAGTCAACCGCTTTCAAAAGGACGAGGCGGAGGAGGAGCAGGAGCAGGAGCAGGAGCAGGGTGTCTGAAAGTAGCAACCACATTAGAAGCCCCTCAGCAGGAGCAGAGCGCCAAAAGTAACAGCAGTTCCCAGTTGCCAGCCACTTCCCCCTCCCTGCTTTTCCCTGGCTGCTTTGCTTTTCCCCCAAAAATGTTGGCAATGTGCCGCAAGAGGTTCAGGGGGAGGGGGGGAGGGAGGTGGAAAATGGGTGGCGAAAAATGTCTGCGATGTCTTTTCGTGTCCTGCGTTTGTCTGCTCTGCTCTGCTCTGCTGGGTGTTTTTTTTCAGCTCTCCCCCTTTCCTTTTTATTTATTTTTTTTTTTGGGGTGGTTACTTGGCTTGTACTTGACCTTGAAGCCACACAAATGCAATTCGTGCGACTGTCTGTATGTGTGTGTGCTCGCTCCCGGTGTGTGTGTGCTGTGTGTGTGTTTGTAGCACACTTTTTGGGGCTGCTAAGGGGATTTTTCCTTGGACTCTCTCGCTCTTGGCAGCATCTCCTTGCTGGCACTTCTGCTGCCTTGGTGGAAACTGTTTGCGTTGATTTCGGCATATTTTTGCTGTGTGCGTGTGCGTCACAGGCCTACAATTACGCAATGTAACAATTGCCTTTTTAAAGTGTCTGTCTGTGTGTGTGTGTGTGTGCGTTTGTCAAAATATTTGTGGTTTCCGGGTTTTTGTGGCTTTTGCCCCCCGTCCCCCCTCAAAAACAACAAAAACAGATTGAAGCCGGGCAACATGTTGCCATAACTTGTTGCTTTGCCACCATTTTTCCCCGGACAACTGCAGAAATTTTAATTTGTTGATTTACTGATGATATTAACTAGAGACAAAAAAATAACCATGCACTGGGAAAAGGAATTTAGAAATTATTTACTTGGTTTTTGGAAAGTAATTAAGCAATGAAATATGAGTTATAATAACTCATATATTGAATTTTCTTGGATTTAAAAGTATTTCCGCAAGAAAAGAAAACCTAAATAACGATTTTAATATGTGGCAATAATCGTTTAGCTAAATACTGCATTTTGTAATATATTTCTTATTTAAAATATAATTTCGTTTCTTAAACTTTCATTTTTAAAGGCAGTTTAAGCTTATTCTATATAAATGTGTCCGAGCATATAGCATAATATTTATAAATGATTAGGAAAGTAGATGCATTAATTCGGCATTTCCAGTTTAAAAAAATAAATAAAATAAAAATAGTAATAGTAAAATGAATAGTAAATCAAATGTCATACATTTTCTTTCTGTTTTTTGTAGAAATATTTCTTGAAGTTAATTCTGCAAATGATAATTCCCAATTAATTATATAATGTATTTTTCATTCATAAATTCAGATAATTAACCAGAATAACTTATTTTTATAACTTTTCCATATCCTTTTTGGCACTTTAAAATTAAATTATAATTAGTAATAAAAGTAGATGCATTTATTCGGTATTTTTAATTAATAAAAAAATTAAATAATAAACAGGAAATCAACCAAATTAAATCTACTCTCTGTATTTTCAAAAAATATTTATAGAAATTACCTTTACTGATGATAATTTCCAATAAAATATATATAGTGTATTTTCCATTAAAAAGTAAAACTAATAAATAGTGAACAGTAAATCGAACAAGTTAAATCTTCTGTCTGTATTGTCTACAAACATTTTTTGTAGTTTCTCCTGCTGATTATAAATAAATAAATTACAAGTTATCAATAAATATATAATAAAAACAGAACATATAAATATTTTCCATAAATAAATCAGATAATTGATTTATATATTTTTTTTATAAACTCTTAGGCATATTTTAATTTAGCGCAACTGGAAGCATTGTCTACTTCTTAAGGAAGTATGCTTATAAATAAACACCTCTTTATTTTAGTCTCTTCTACATTCCCATTTCTTTGTGTCTAAACTAGATAGCTAATATTTTTGTTCAGTGCACTCCTCTCGTTCTGTCGTTCTGTGCGTTATTTATGTTATGCATATTTAATGGGCTCTTTTTTCTGCGGCCTCTGCAATTTGTCAATGTTAAATAATTTGCTGCATTTAGTTTTTCGCCATTGTTTTTACTCAACTGCGTGCGGGTGTGGGCGGAGTTTATTAATTTTGTAATCCGATTTTTTGTGCGTGATTTCGATCTAATTGCCGGCAATTGCATTTGGCCTAATGCGACATTTGACTTTTGTTTTTTTGTTTTTTTTTTTTTTGTTGTTTTTGGTGGGTCCTGTGATTTGGCATTTATGGTTTACGCCAATTTGTCACACAAACAAACACGGCCATAAAGCTAATGCGATCAAATGTAATTAATATTAACTGATAGCTGGTTATTTATGGGCTACCTCAGAGAGGTAGGAGAGGAGGAGGAGTACTGCAAAAAATATGTAGCTCTTTCTCCCAACGGGTTGCACAACTTCGAAAAAGTAAGGCACTTCCTGCGAAACGTTTGAATAATTCATACAAAACTCCCCGGCTATCAATTGCAACATTGCTGATGAAAAAACGCTTACAAAACACTGCAAAAATAATGGGCAGCAGCGCCGGCAGCAGCAGCAAGTAAAAAGTGTTTCTTCTCCGTATTATAATAATAAAGTGGCAAAGTAGCAAGTGGCATAAATTGCAACCTCATTCAAGCGATTCGAGGCCGAGGCGGAAGTTGTCGTCAGTTCGGTGTCGTGGGCCAAACTGAATTGCGTAGACCCATAGACCCAGAGTAGAAGAAACAGTCTATGAGTGTGCACCGCACTATATAGTATAGTGTGTGTGTATATGTATTTATAATAATTGTTTTTCTTGCCACCGCCGCCACCAGCCACCGTTGTTTCTGCCTTCTCTCGTCGCCTTCTGCTAAAAACCCAACGTCAGAGCCTCTGATATTTATCTTTTCCCTACGAGTGTAAGTATAGTAAGTAAGACGAGTTCCCCCTCCTCCTCCTCAGTCCGCCCTCTGTCCGCTGTCCGCTGTCCGTTGTCCGCTGTCCGTATGTAGATTTGCAATCAACAGCAAAAAGCGAGTGAGGAAAGCAGCATGGAACACACACAACAAACCCAGCTCACAAAATAAGCAAAAAGAAAACATTAAAAAACTGAAAACTAAAACAAAAAGCAGCTAGTACAAAAATGTGCACCTCCGGTAAACGAAGGTTTTTATACTCTTGCGGGGGATCATCTTAGGGAGTCTATATATTATAATATGAAACTGATTTTTTGTGAATTAGTTGCGGTTTATTATTACTTTTTTTTGTAATATAATGTAGGTTTTTATATATTTATTAGATTAATACTCTTTTAATTATTTTATTTAATGTAATAAGGGGTTTTATATATTTATGCAAGTAATACTCTTTTTAAAATGATATTTATAAAAATAATATATTAAAGATATATGTATGCAAGGTTTTTATATTATAAATATTAAATAAAATATTAAGGTAAACTAAGTTAATACTTCTTGTTATATTTTATAGTTTTTTTATGGTATTGCTTAAAAATTTATGTTTAAAGAATTTAAAGAAATTTTAGATGATAACGAATGCGTAAATATATTTGTAATATTTAACTTGTACTAATAAAAAATGATTCTTTACTTATTTTATTAAGTATACGTATATCGTTTTCTTTAGAGAAATATTAAAAATATATTTATTTATTCGTTGTCCGTTGTAAAATGTCCTCTTAAATTAGAAATAATGTTTTAAAATGAGGTCTTATATATAATCTATTTATAACAGTTTTCTCGACTCGAAAATAATTATACAAATAAACAAAAAATGCAGCTAATGTTAAAATAATATAAACATATTTATTGTATATCCTAAATTTAATTTCGAACCATATATATTTAAATCATAATTAGTTCTTCAGAAACCTTAAATTACTTTCAATATTTTATATATTCCTAAATTTAATTTACAGCCTTATATATTTAAATCATAATTAGTTCTTCAACAACCTTAAATTACTTTTATATATTTGTGATACCCTATTTCATAGGGTATTATAAACATCGCCTACAACAACAACAACAGCAGTAAGTGTAATGTGCTCTGTTGCGGCAATAATCACTGCCTGTGGTTGTTGTTAGTGTTGCTACTGTTGCTGCCACTGCTGCTGCTGCTGCTGTGTGCCACATATGAATGAATGCCTCGGCATTGTTGTTGCTACACGCCACTAGATGTCGGCATTTAACTTCTCAACTTTTTTGCATTTGACCGCGTGTGGGCGGTGGATAAAGGGGTGGGAGGCGGCGTCGCTGAATAGCGACTGTGTGGCAGAAGCAGCTAGAAGCTAGAAGCAGAGGCAAGTGCAGGAAACTACTTTGCATTTAATTGTCTGTAATGACGTGCAATATAAAATGTTAAAAATCTGCACTAAAATCCAAACACAAAAATGTTCCGGGGGATGAGAATAGAAAGAGAAAGAGAGAAAGAGAGAGAGAGAGAGGGAGAGAGAGACAGGAACCAGAAATGCTTTCTTTTTCAGCGCTGCTAATTGAGTGAAAAAATGGGGAGAAACAATCAAGGAAGTAAAGCAGACACTTCTGGGTATTTTTTTTAGAGGAAAATAATAGAATTTGAAACTTAATTTGGTTAGTACTTGAGCTTTGGGACTATGCACTCATGATCTTTGGCTTATAATTAATAATTTACCTTAAGTATTACTTCTTTTTTATTTAAACTATTTTTAAATAATTTTCTGTATTATTTAATGCCTTGTATGGTTTGTAAAATGATTTCTCTCATTTCATAAGCTTTGATTAGTATTATTCTCTTATTAAACATGAAAAATGCTAAATTATAATGAGGTAATTAGCGAGTAGTTCTCAGTATTTGTTTATTTGTTTAGTCACCTCTATTTATATGAATTACCTAGGCCAACTCAAGGTTTAAGTAGGCAAAAGATTAAAGGAATTTTAGAGATATTATATTATAAAATTAATAATATTTATAAAAAGCTTACTTAAGAAATAGTCCCTTATAATAAATATATGTTTTATGGTAATCGAATGAATATTTTAATGTGATTAATTGTTGCTAGAAAATCCTGGTAATATTTTCTGTTTTATTGTAAACGAATTAATATTTAAATATGATTAAAAATGTGACTAGAAACCTATGGAAATATATATTTCCTAATTGCCTCTGACAGAAGTTCAGGCCATAACCATCAGGGTTTTTCGAACAACTTGTCATTACAAATTCCGGCCAAGTGTTTGGACTCAAAGTGTGAGCCCCATAAATAATGCAGGCCCAACCCTTACAGATCTCAGTTCTCTCGGATCGCACTCTCCGTCATCCCCCCCTCGCCTTAACCCTTAACCGTAGGAAACCCTCCAAACGTGCGCAATTGTGCGCTAAAACCAAACATGAATATTTTCACTTATTATTTTTATACATATAAAAAACAAGCTGGTGAGGGCGAGGAGGGTGCACAGGAAATCGACGCACTCCGGATCTATTGAGCCGTGAATATGTTGGAATATATAATCAAGTGTAAGGCCCTGCCAGCACACCCTCCCTTGTGGGGGTTGCAAGTAAGTCAGTCTAGGAATCAGACATCCCCTATATACGAACATATATGTAGAACTTGCCATTTCTGGGAGAGAGAGGGCTGGGGACGGCACTTGCTTCGTTTGGCGCACAAGTGTATCATAATAATATTAAATTTGATTTCCAGGCTCAGGCTGCGGTAGGCGGCGAACGGCGAACTTCACTTCGCTCCGGCATCGTCGCACACAAATTGCGCTGATTGCGCAAAAGTATCGATGACTTCTTGACAAGGTCTCGCTACTCGGCAGCTTGAAGTTCGAACTCGGAACTCGCGGGTCGCGTCTCCCGTCACCCATCGAGTAGAGTTTGGGCGGAGGGGCATGAGGAACAACGACGACGGGCTCTGATTAATCAAATTTGTGCAAAACAGTGGAGAAATCAACTCCCGGGCACACACACACAAATAATGCAATTTTCCGAGCAGCAGCCGAAGCAGCAGCCGCCGCCAACATTGTAGTTAAAACACAGCCAGGATTTTTATTGGGCCTGGCCAAGGAATAACATAAATAAATGGCATGAGTGGCGGCAGGGCTCTCTCCTTCTTCCGGCTGCATTTTTATGGTTAGCTTGCATTTTATATAAAAGCCGGGGTGCCCTTTTTTACGGCTCTTCTTGCAGTCAGGTGGAAGATGGTACACCGGGGAAAAAGTATAGGAAAATATGACTAAAACAACTTGCTTACTAGGGCTGTAAAAATGCCGATATTGGTTATAATCTAAAGCAAAATATTCGATGTATCGATATTATACCAAAACAATTAGGGATTAATTGTTAATTTTTAATTAATTTTTTTTTTTGCGTTTTTTTTGAGTTTTTACCCAATTTTTAAATGATTTAAAGATTGTAATGAAACTTTAAATATATCGTTTTCCTATAATCCTATAGATGAATTTCTCAGCCATTTTTTACCAACAACAAAAATGTACAATAATATTAGAGAGCAATTTTAGATATTTCTTTAAAACTACTTATACATAAAGACCAAAAATTCAAATAATATTAGAGAGCAATTTTAGATATTTCTTTAAAACTACTTTTACATAAAAATCAAGAATTAAAATCCATTTCTCAAATATTTCATTAACACTACAAATTTTTGGATATATCGAAATTTGGTCCTGAAAATCGATATCGTGGGAGAAAACCTTAAATTTAATATATCGATGTGGTATCGATAAATTTACAGCTATATTGCAAGCTTGTTACAGAAAACAGAAGAAACCGAGTATGATATCGGGAATTATATATATTATAATATTTATTGCAAAGTAAATAATATTAAAAAATTAATCATAAAGTAAACTAAAATTAATGCTTAGTCCACATCACTTATCCTAAGCCCATTTGATAATGACATTAAATCATTTTCAAAGTGAAATGAGTTTAAATCTATTCAAGAAGTACCGAAAAATATCCCCTAAAAACGTCTATATTTATTTATTAACTTTTTTTCAATCACAACAATTTCCAAAATTAAATTATTGTAACTTCAAACATTTTCCTTAAAGTGCATTTGCAGTAAATTTGATTGTAAATGAAGGCAAGGCAAGTAGTAGTTCCTGGCTGGCCAACAACAAAGTTGCCTTGAATGATTGCCACTGAATCCGGACGGATCCGATTTTCGGGCTATTCCCTGAAAGTGCCGGGGAAATTTTTAAGGGTATATTCCGTGTTTATCGTAAAAGTTTCCCACGCAACATTCTAGGAAATATTCGTGAATTTATTGCTATGTCACTGGTCTGGTCCCCCCGGTCGCTCCATCGTCCACCGTCGTCATCTGCTTAATATTTTTTTGCATACTTAATTATCTCCCCCACGTCCGCTGTCGCTGGCAGCTGCAACAGCAGCAACTGCAACTGCAGCGGCATTTGAACATTTTATTATTTAGCGGATGTTTAATTGTATCTATTTAATTTTCGCATGCAGTCGTCGTCGCCCGCCGCCCTCCTCCCGCCGTATGTTTTCATTTTCATTTTTCGTTGCCATTCCCATTCCCATTTCCATTTGCAATCGCAATTGCAATTGTCATGTTTTTTGCTTTATTATTTCTTGCCGCAAAAGCAACCCCAGCAATCGGGCTACCGGAGAATAACAATTAAACTAAATTTAAATTATATGTGTGTGTAATGCTTGCAGTTGGCTGGCCCATTTTTTTGCCTTCTTTTTAGTTTTTTTGTTGTGTTCGTTGCCATAATTATACTAAAAATACAGCCAAACACAGCAACACAGCATTCATCAATGTTGTGAGTCGAAGTCAGGTGCACGGAAAAGAATTCAGGAAGGGGGAAAACTCTTAATAAAAGTACAAACTAATTTTTATTTAATTTTTGAGGTATATTTAGTAAAGGAATATCTGCAGTAATTTTAATAAATCTCATGGTTTTTGTAGAAATTTATTTTAGAAGATTTCCTAGCTTATACAAAATATTTTACAGTGCTTTGGCAACTTGTATTTATTTATTATTTTATGGCAATCGGGTAGCGTGAGTCAGAGCTCGAAGCTGCCACACTTGATTGAGTGCCCAAGATGAAGGGTATTCCACTCTTCGATCTCTTGACATATCCGCAGTTTCTTGTTTATTGTTATTGGTGGGCTGTGCGCTGCCTTGTCGGCCTGTTCGTTGGCCTGGCCTTTTGCCGCTGCCGTTTCTGCTGCTGCTGCTGCTGCTACTGCCACTGCTACTGCTGTTTTTATTGCATTATAATTTCTACTTAGCCGAGCTGAGGATGTGATGCAACAATCTCTGCCCCTCTGCTGCTTTGATTTCATTAAAAAAAAGAGGGGAAAAAATGCTTTTGCTGCTGTGGTTATTTCCCAAATAAATCGCACACATTTTGTATGCAATTATTTGTTTGTTTCTCCGTTTTTATATTTCGCTGACAAAGGCAGCAGCAGCTCGTAAGTCAATGCGAAGAAAAGTTGTGCTTCTGTGGCTGAGATTTTTCGCTGTAAAAAGTCATTTGCATAATGCAGCGCCGGAAATTGTTATTAGTAGGTTCGCTGTATTTTTCAGTTTTCTGATTGTTTTTTCTTCTTCTTGTGTTTGTTTTTCTCTCTTTTTTTTTGTTGTTTTTGTTGTTAAATATTACTATGCCATGAATTGCACTTTTAAATGCTGCCTTTGACTCGGCGTTTTCAAAAGTTTTTTTTTTTTTTGTATGTTTATTATTGTATTGTACACGAAATTTATTTATATGCAAATTGAATATGCAAATGGGCTGCGAAACTAAACAATAAGTGTCTCACCGTTTTTCACATGTGATTGCTATCTCTCGCAATAGCCAAAGTCAAGCCAGGCGGCTCAGCCTATATTTAATATTATTTTAACTCATTTATTTTTATGCGAAATCCGCGTTTTGTGGCAACTTAATGGCCCTTAATTGCCCGCTTCCGCTGCTGGCCTACCGCAATATCGGCCTCATCTCATCGCCCTCAATGCCACTTTGTCACATGACACGGCCAAGTGGCCCGAGCATAAAATCCATCCTCAAACACTACTATATATATGTATGTATATGGAACGGGTGGAAAAACTAGAACAAAGTGGCAGCAATTGGCGCCATTCGACGGGCTAAGAAGCCAAGTCCTGGCCAGGGTCCTCTAGTCCGACTCTGAGTCCAAACAAACTGTGAACAAAGCTTTAACTTTACAGCTTTCAACTAAATTAATTTACGTTTACGGCCACAATGGTGGTCAGCACAACAGGGGATAGTATATGAACGGTGTGGAAATACTCTGTGAAAAATATAAGAAAGACTTTAAGCCACAACAGAAGCTTAGAATAAATTAATACAACTTATAGTTTAATTTTCAAGCTTAAGAGTCAAGAAAACAAATCAAACATTATCTTATTTATTTAGATATCTCAAGTATAATTGTTAAATTGTTATTGTTATTTTTATTATGTTTTTTTTTTACCTATATCCTATCTTCTTTGTGGTTAACTGACGCCTGCTTCTTTTAGTGTATTCCAGCAATTAAAAAAGTATTCCCTTTTTCAATACGTAGAGCATCTGGGGACCTGCCTGCCTCATAATCGATTCCCCCGTGGGTTGCCTCTTTTTTTTCATTACACAAATTGTTATTAATGAAATACAATTAAATATCGCCGAGCCCAGGCCAGGTCAAATGCAGATTACGTATACGCCGGGTTGAGCCCAGGCTAGCAATCAGAGTTACAGGGCTCCCGCTCCTGCTCCCGCTCCTGCTCCAGCTCGTACTCCTGGTGTGACTAGGTGACTTGCTCCGCTGGCTGGACTGCTTGGACCGCTGACTGTTGTCCTGGGTCACAACTAATGCAGTCGGGCAATAAGTCAACGAGGAGCAAACAAAAGGCCACCGCAGTCCGCAAGCCCACAAAGTGTCCGCAGTGACGACCGGCGACCGCAAAAACACCGGCAACTACAACGCTGCCTGGTGACAATGGTGGCCCTCGTTTAGGAGAGAGAGAGAGGCAGAGTGGGAAGGCGTGGCCAGGGCGAGCTGGGACCACCGCTAAGTGCGAAGTGCAAGCTCTGACTGCCATTTTTATTATTTACTAAATTGGCGCCAAATGCAAAGCAAAAGTAAAACAAGAACGAAAGGTGGCCAAAGCCAAAGCCGAAGGTAGGAATTCCCTAGAAAGTTAACTGAAATAAATTCCCATTACCAACTCCTAGTATTTTCTTCAGATTAAGTTAGGTTTTGTATTCAATTTATATTTATTAAACGATAGTAAATCGGGGCTTATATTCCTAGGAAAAATATGTAATTAAGTCTCAGCCTAAACTCTTCTTAATTTCTCAATTTAAAAATAAACAAAATATTTAAGAAAACAAACAACAAAGTACTTCCTTTATTTTGCAAGTCGAATCGTAAATGGTTTTCACAAAGTATTTTTAAGGGTATTTGGAAAAGAAAAGGAAATCTCCATTAAACTGCAGTTTTGTTGTATCGTCGCCAGCTTAGTTGGGGTTTTTCTCTGGCTTTTTCTTCATTTTCCACCTCCTCCCTTCCACCCTGACCACCCCCGCCCGCTTCCTTATTCCTTGCTGCGGTGTGTGCCAATAAATACGGGGACAATAAAAAATGCAAAGGAAATTGCAGAGTAAAGCAAATAAAATTAATTGAATTCCAATCAACTAGAAATTGCAGCAACAACAAAAAAAGAAGCAAAACAAAGCCACAGGGAGAGGAAAAATGTATAAATTCAGCGAAAAACGAAACAAAAAGCCAAAGGAAATGCAATTTAATTGTGAATGGTGAAGATTGAGGGGGGTTTTTCTCCTCCGGGGTGGTGCGAGACCAACACTGACGCCAGGCGTAATAAGTATTTTTTATTATAATGTAATTTTATGATTTCGCCGCCATTTTCTTGCTAAATTAAGGCATAAATAGAAATAGAACAAAAACAAGAAGAACAAAAAAAAAAAAAAAAATAAAGAAAAATATATACAAAGAAAGGCCAAGGCGAGACCGCGAAGAGGAGGGGGCAGCGCAGTCAATTTGCATAAAACCGATCGATATTTTTGATTACATTTACAATACAGAGAAACGGAGAAGCTCACACTCAGAGGAAAACCCTAAGGAGCGGGTTTTCTGCTTATTAATGTTTTCTTATTAAATCTTAAGTTGCGTCTAAGTCCTTTATAAAATAAGGTTTACTTAGAAGGTCTTTACTTTTTTAAATATATTTAAAAACATTTTTGAGACTTTAGAACTCGAATTATAATTACACTATAATTATTATTATATTTTCCCAGAAAAGGATCCTTAAGAAATAAGAAATAAAATATATTTATGCAATTTAATGGCTTGGAAATCTTCAAACAAATTAAAAAGCAGTTAAAATAAAATATAACCAACTCGGCAATATTTTGCAGCATACCCTGAGGCGCATTTTGAAGTGGTTTCAAATCTCTAAAATTTTCTTTTACTCCCCTTTCAATTTTAAGAAAGAAACACCTCTACTTTTCGTTCAGTGCATACTCAGTCTGAGAGAATGGAAAAGAAGAGAGCACCGGTTCGCCAATCTAGAAGGTCTTCTAGAGAGGGGGGCCGGAGCGGTTCGGGGCACTAAATATATAATTTTGTCATTTAAATTGCCCAGTCTTCAGGACCGAACCCCACCCCCTCCACAACCATTCTCTCCCGTAGCTCCTACTTACTTGCGACTTAAAATGCGCTTAAATGTAAAATAAATACAATTATATCCAACGAAAGGCCAAGGAAAAAGTGCAAAATTAGAAGGAGAAGGCGAAGAAAACGCTGAAAAACAGAGGTGAGGGGGGGCGACAAAGTGACGGCATATTAATTATTACACAAGGCATAATTTATGTGGGCGTGGCTGGCAGGCTGTAAAATTATTATATAAAAAGAAAGAAATAAGAAAGCGGGCCGGATGTTGCCTCATCTTCTTATTATTATTATTACTACACAAAAAAAAAGGGAAAATAATAAATTATAATTGAGCTCGGTGCACAGCGCAGCAAGTGAAACAAAAAAGAACGAAGCGAAAGGTCAATGGAAGGCGCCAAAGGACTAAAGTCAAGCCAGATGGACGAAGGACGATGGGAGGTAATGGCAAAGCTCGGGGAAAGACAATGGCAGGGAGTGGAATGGCAGAAACAGAACCAGAAGCAGAACCAAACCAGAAATTGAAGTATTTAAAAATAAAAATTGTATTTTAATAATAAAGAAGGTCAGGACGAAGACATCCTTGGGGGAATGAGAGAAGGGCAGGAGAGAAGGGCGGGCGTAGATGTCCACAGTGAAAGCAGCTCAAGGTGGATGATTACTTTTTTGTTTTAATATTTTAAACTCCATTTTTACCAAATTTTAAAGGGGATTTTCACTGTCGATACATTCGCTATACATATGCTAATTTTTTTTTGCTACAAGCTTGCAATGCAAATAATTGAATAATATTTTAATTAATAGTTTAAGTAGTTTCTGATAAATATGCCGCTGCCTTCTTGATATATTACTTTATAATATAATAAAAATGTATAATTAATTACCCGGCATGAGGAACCTGTGCCGCAGCTTTACAACTATATATTTAATATATATATTTGCAATATACAAAGTTGTTGCCAAGACAGCCCCTTAAGCCCCTTTTCTTGGCATTTAATTAATCGCATTTTATAATGTAAGTCGAACCTGTTACGTCCGAATGACTGTATTCAAATCGCCTGTCCGCTTGTGCAATTGGGAATCAATTATTAAAATTCACTCATTGTTTAATTTATTGATTCTACTTGACCGGGGCTGGGCCGGGCTGCTCAAAACATTCTCATTCATCGCTCTTATAGACCGTGTCTCCTCCAAACTGGCCCTTGGCATTTCATAATGAGCTTTCCGTGTTCCGAGGACTCCGCCGGACATCTGCATACGGAATGTGGCGTGTTACGGGTGTACGGGTGTATACTATATGCGATGTGTGTGTGTGTGTGTGTTATGCTCCATATTCTATATCTATAACGGTTCACCTTTTCTCCGGCGTGCGGCGGTGTGTCGTCGGCCATAATTATATTTGTGTTTCTAATTACATTCACTTTAGGAGCAGGGGTGCCCATGTGTGTGTGTGTGGGGCAACAAATTTAAAAATTCAATATAATGAAATTTACTTAATTGTATAACGCTCGTAATTAATTCACTTTGTATGCTAATTCGCGCCTAAGTGGCGTATTAAATTTTAAAATGTCTTCAATATTTATGTCCCCCGCACGTGTCGATTATTGCACGACCAAAAATTGATGTAAATCTATGTGTGTATGTCTGTGAGTGTGACTGCGTTTTAAGTCCGATTTAATGCAAATTTCGGCACACATTTCTCGGCAGATTATGCAGTTTAAGGCAGCCAGGCCAGGCCAGGACAGCCAGCAATAACTATTCTCGCTCTGCAATTATTTCGTGTTTAATTAAATCAATACAGATCGAAAGGGGCCACCTGAGAAGGCCAAACAAATGAAAGCACTTGGATTAGGCTGCAATCTAATTAAATGTACGATTCGAAGGTTTTTGAAGTTTAAGGAAGGGTAGGGTGCTGTTTGCCACCCAAAACAAATGTGCATATATGCATGGTCATGTGCCACACTCTCCAGCCAGACAAACGGAGGTAGGACAAGGCACTGAGCCAAATAGTGGGGGTTTCTTAGTTTTCTATTTAATTTATTTTTAGTTCTCTTTTAAGATATATTTCTTGGAACTGTATAACCTTAAGTCGTGTTATTTTTAAGTCACAATTTCAAAGATTTAAATAGATATTCTTTACCATAATACAGCAACGTTTATCATAGATTTTGTATATAAGACCTTAAGGTTGCTAAAAAATAATAAATATGAGGTCACAACAATACTCTTCATAAGTTTCATTTTCCAGCCAAAAAAAACCTCATCAGTAATTAATTTTCTAACTAATCTAACCTCAAAAGTTTCTCTCTGAATTCGTACTTGGGAATTTTAGGCGACATGTCTATTGCAACTTACGCTTAATGTGACCAGGCTGCAAGGACAATCATTCCTCTTTTGCGTGCTGTTTTTAACCCTTTAATCTTTTATTTGATGTATTTATTGTATCAATATTACCTAGTATTTTTTTCAAGTGTACATAGCGGAGAACACAACTCGAGCACCGTAAAACTGCAGAATTTACAACGCAACTACTCAGGTCTGAAGCGTAATAAAATATTTGCGTTTTTGCCGAGTGCCCACGTACAGTTCCCGGAGTCTTCTCCGGGCCCGTGCTGGGTCTGCTCGAGTCTTGCGAGGAGTCCTTCCTGGACAAGCCCATGCGGCCAGGCATGACTCAGGCCAGGCCGCGTCCTGACTGACCCCCTGACCCTCTGACCCCCCCAGCAAACCCCCCCGCCCTGTTTCGCCTGTCAGCCAGTTTACAATGTAAACGCGAAAATGCGACAGCAGTGCATAAAAATCCTTGGCCCTGGGCGGATGGCGATTTTTATGCGTTTAAACATTTTCATTACAAAAATTGCATTGCTCTTGTGGGGGGGTCGATGAGGAATGGAGGGGGTGTGGAGTGGGTGTGGGGTTGGTCTGTTGGGGTGTTGGCAAGTTTTTCGTTGTCATTAAATCTGCAGCGATAAAATCAATTTATGTCAATTTCCACTTTCGGCCACAACTACAACAAAGACAACAAACAAAGACACAGCGCCATTGCTTTTTAATTAAAAGTGAAAAACTTGAGTGACCAAACAAAACATCGTCCCGAGTGGAAGGAATACGGCGGCAGCAGACAAAGCAGCGCCGCCGCCGCGCCTGGCCACCCTCATGTTTCATCAATTTATGCAATTTATAAAATAAATATAAAAATACAACAATAAGTAAACGAAAACGAAAACGAAACGAAATGGGGACGCCGCGCAGCCCACGAAAAATTATGGCCAAATGCACGGGGCAAGGAATTTATTAATAATGCAAATACATAAAAACAGAAATCAACCCCTGATTATACAGATACTTACTACCGCGCCACCGGGCCCTGAATCTACCCGCCCGTCAACGCCGCTGCCGCCGCTCGCGGTCTCCTGCCCCGGCTTAATCTATTATTTAAATATGAAAAAAAAAATATGAAAATAAAAATGAGAATAAAATGGGATCGGTGCGAGAACAAAGAACTCAACATACCCTTAGACATGGCATACATGGGCGAGAGAACGCAAAAACAGATCAAGGGCAGGCCTAATCTTAGGGGAAATCTCTGTCAGCCCTTTATGGTTGCATATATTTCTTTCTTTTTTTAATCTCTTATGAAAATTAATATATGTGTGGCAATACAAAAATAAATAAATACGTTCACATATGCTTAAATTCTGACAAATTTATATGGAAATTAAAAGCAAACATAACCCTTATACAAACTGGTTACAAGATCATAGAAAAATTCTTTCAGGCTGACATTTTGTTTATTTAAAAATTATGAATAGATTTCTTTCTATATATGTTGGAAATAAAAACCCTTATTCGTTTCCCAACTGATCTGTAGATAACCCAGTTAAAGATATATTTACATCCCTACCTTTTTTTTTTTTAAACCAAGCCAACCTCAAAGCCAAGCTACCTTTCCAAGTAAAAGGTAAGTCCTGCCTGACTGGGGCGCTGTGAAAAATTGCCGACATTGCCATCATCTAATATTTATATACGTAATATAAAATATAATGATTCCCGGGCTAGACGCCACAGAGAGCAGCAGCAGGGCGGCAGCCCAGGACCCCAGGAAAAACCTGGGCCAAGGGCTCGGCGATTGTGACTTGGCATCACATCGACAGCGCTGCCAAAATGCGACGCGGAAAATATTCAATAATTTATAATTTAAATAATACCCACTACAAAAAGGAGTGGGGTGTGGTGTTGTGGGGTTCGGTTCAAAGGGACTAGACAGGAGCGGAACTGGGCCCGCCGCCACAAGGTGAACTATGCTGCCTTCCATTTGCATATGCCCAACGCAGACGTCGACGGCGACTGCGACAGCAACTGCGACGCCTTTTATAATTTTTCATTAAACTTGGCAATAAAAGTTTTCGCCTTTTCCCCATGCGAGCGAGAGCGCAAGGAAAATGCAGAGACGAGAGCAAGCGCGACAAAAAAAAAAAAAAATAAAATGAAAACGTATATAATAAATGACATTATGGCATATTTATGACTGCTAATAATTTATATGCAGCCACGGACCATGCCTCCAGATCTCCGCCCATTTTTTTTTCTCCACAGTCTGTCGTGTTCCTCTGCCTCGCAAGAAAGTCGCTTTCTTTTTATAAAATACACTGGGAGAATTACACATAAATGTATTTCATTGGGTTAAGGTTATAGCAGAAAGCTGACGTTTGGAAAGGATTAAAATGTTGACTTAATTATTCAATTATTTTAATTAAAAATAATTTATTTGAAAAATGTACAGATGTAAAATTATCCTATAAATATCTTAAATTTTTAAATTAAAGTTTCCACTTTATTTTAACCTTAGGTGGGCACGCACTGAGTCTTATAGTTCCCGCTGTCTTTTCCTGAATTTTTTACAAGACCAATGCCTCTGAAATTTGGCGTCAGAGAGGAGGCTTCTTGAGAATAAAAAAGCAAAATGAGTGAAAGAAGTACATTCAGTCTTACTCTTTCTCTTAAATATCTTGCCCAAAAAAGAAACTTTATCTTAATAAATGGTGGTAAACATTTCTAAGGAAATAAAAAGGTCGCCAAACCCCACGCATATTACTATTTTGTTTCACTTCCTTTTTTTGTACTGTGTACCCTGTGACGAGCTAAAGGAAATTTAATTTTGGCATACATTTTGCGGCGCGACATTTTCTCTCTCTATTGGCGGCCTTAAAGATTTCCAGTCGGATACAAAAAATAATTTATTTATTTATTTATTTATTTATTAAATTTCAATGGGTCTCTCGCTTCGACGGCTTTGCGGGTGCATTTGTTGACTATTGCCTACAGTTAGTAGTGGTTGCCTGCCTTCAATATATGTGTATTTAAATGCAAACATAAAATTTATGTCAAATGTCTGCTTGACACGAGATATTTAAGCCAAATGAGCCGCGCGCTCTACTACCAAAAAAAAGGACCAGACAGGGCAAATACGATATTAAAACTGAGTTGATAAAAACAAAAAACACAGCGAATGGAACCTACAATAAAATGTAACAAAAACCAAATACAGAAGGAAACAAAGAACAAGCAGTTGTAATACAAATATAAATAACAACAATCATGTGACCGTGTTGGTGGCATGTTTAATAATTTATTGTAATTTGTGGCAGGCGAGGTAACGGGGTAAAAATCGCCTGTAAATTAAGTTTTCCTCTCTCGCTCTTCTTAGTTGATTTTTTCCACTGCTTTTTTTTTCGCTGTATTTGTTGATTGTCATTTGCCTGGTCCCGCTTTTGTTGTTGTTGTTGCTGTTCTTGCAATATAATTAACTCAAATATGTGTATAATGTTTATAGTAAATGGGTCTCAATTTGTATCTGTGTGTGTTGTGTTGTGTCCCCATATTTAAACTAAATGCTGGCATTTTGGTTGTTTTTGTTGTGTGTTTTTTTTTTGTCATTTCCCTTGGTCTTTGTTATAATCGCCCCCACTACCATGCAGTTTTTGTCTGCTTACTTTTCGTGGGGTTGCTTTTCTTCCCATTTCCCAGTGTGTGTGTGTGTGTGTGTTTTTTTTCCTCCGCTTTTCGGTGTAATTGTTTGTTGTAATTAGGACTGAGCAAATAAAGTGCTTCCGTTGATTTGTTTCAAAGGCAAATAGTTAATTGCCAGCCATAGGCAAAGTCATTCTGTCTACGCAGCGCATTGATTGCCCTTCCATCCCTCCATTCCTCTCATCAGTTTTCACCTGCTTGATTTTCCTATTAAACGGTTGCACTTCTTGGTTTTCCCAAAGAGGTAAGTTGTGGAGATGCCGCAACTTAAGCCACGAAGGTAATAAAACTTAAAGGAATTAAGAGGCAACTGAAATTGTAGGGAATATTCAAAATACATTGGCCTTAGCTGGATTTAAAAAATCTTCAAAAATAATTTATGAATTCGCAAAATCTGTATTATAAAAAGGATAAGAAAATAAAGCTTATTTTTAGCTTTCTTATCCTTAAAAATTATATTTATATCTTCAGTTAAAAAAAATAATATGAGCTCGTAAGAATTAGCTTTAAATTGCTATTTACTTTAACAAATAATTTCCTATGGTAAATAATTGAAATTATCTCATAAGCAATATCTTCAAATTGCTATTAACTTCTATCAATAATTTTCTATTAAAACGCTTAAATACATTTTACAAAATGTACTTGCTCGTTACGTATTTTGTTTATAAGTTTTCGGGCGTATAAACTCTTTGTATGTGGCCCATCGAGTGACGTCACCCGCAGACAAACTACAACATTATTTTGTTGCCTGTACTGCTTTCGGTCTTGGCTGTCTTTGTTTTTGCAATTTAATGCGACTGCAGCAGCGACAAATAAAAACTAAAAGACCAAATAAATGCAAACTTAAACTATAAAATAAACATTAAACAAGCTAGAAATGTTTTTATGGCCGCCAAGACGCCCGCCGCACGACGCTCGATGACGATGACGATGAAAATGCGAATGAGAATGAATGAAAATGGCGATGTTGCTGTCTTGCTCTGTTTTCTGTGGGTTTTCCTTTCGACCAGGCCAGTTGAGTTTTACAATTCTGGGCGGTATTTTGTTGCAGGGCTTCCTTGTTCCCCTCTCCCCTCTCCCCCGCCAGCCGAGAGCCACTGCAATATGTGTAGCAGTACACACACACATATACAATGCTTTTATACTTTAATGAAGTCGGCGTGCAATAAAAATTGATTAAATATAATTCAGCAACAAAGTATGTTTTATAGTTGCAACATTAGAAGTGGGAAGGCCATAAGCTGCCTCTGCACTGCATTGTAAAAGTTTAATTGTCTTGGGGGCCGACTTGGCCGAGAGCAGAATGGTTGCTGTGTTGGATGGGGCAGGTGCAGCTGCCACAAAGTTACAGCCAACTATTTGCCCCCCCCCCCCACCCATACCATAGCCATCGCCATCTCACCATCGTCATCGTCATCGTCTTTCGTTCTCATTTTCCGCCCCCCTGATGGGGCAAAAGCACTTAAATGTCTTCGATATACTTGCAGCATTTCCACATTTCATTGGGATTTATTGCGCCTAATGTCAGTGTCTCAGAGACGTGTATTTGTACTTAATATAAATACAGGGGAACATATAACATGGAAACTGATTAATAGAAATTGTTTTTAAATCGTTTGCTAGCTTTAAAACAATTTTTAAATATTTTTGAATCAATTTAACAAGCTTCATAAATAATCCCTTAAAGTTCAGTTATTTATATTTAAAGTCCGCATTTTAAAGTAAAAATATAGGAAATATCTACATATCTAGATTGAATTGATATTTGATGTGAAAGTCGATATATAATTCGATATTTTAACGATGCAATATATGCACAATCAGTCAATAATCATTTTGATATATCGAACTTTATCAAAGAAGAAACTGGGTTCAGTTTGAGCTAATATTGTTAGAAAAAAATTTTAAAAACTAATAAAAAATGTGATTTAAAAAAATAAAAAAGGAATTACAAATTTGTTTCGTATATTTATTCTATGTATATTATAGAAAACATCGATTTTTTTAACGTTAAATGTGTTATTTTTCAATATTTCTAATTTCGATGTAACATATCAAAATTAACGACATTTTTGATATGATTTTAAGCGCCATATATTTATCGATATGTTATATTTATAAAACATAAATCTAGGACCATAACTATTTAAGCTTTATATGTATAATTATTTATATACATTTAATTAAAATACATTTTCATTAAAATAAAAGAATTTATCCATTAATATAGAACCCCATAAACCTCAGCTAAATTCTATTGCTTAAATTACCCAAAATTCCCCCTGGACTAGTTCAATATATAGAATTTGGTCTGTAGATATTTATATTTGCTTGCACACACACACAAACACACTCACTCACACACACATTGCCCTTAATTACATGCAAAGTGGGTGGGTTTTTTGGTCAAGGGGACAGAGGGTATATGCCTTGGAACGTAAATTTATTTTAATATTGGTGCGCAATTTATTTTAATTGGAATAATTTTATTTGTCTTTATGTTTATTCATTATGCAGACTAATGAATTTTCCTCCCAATACATGGTCGCTATCTCTCCGCACGCATCTATTGGGGCGGAACAATAATCGAGGGGAGGAAGGAGGCTCATGGGGGGTGCCATTAGGGGGACTGTGTTGTGGGTGCTCGGCTTTTGAATAATTAACGAGGGTGCCACTCTCAGCCATTACACATGCACATATATTGGAAAGACAGAGAGAGAGAGAGAACAAGTGTGTGTGTGTGTGGGTACGCACGTTATGGCACATAATAATATTATATGTTATTTACCAAGAAAATGCTTAGTCAGCCTTATACAAATGTCTATGAATGTTCAAAATATAATTATAATAATAATTGAATTAGATTTATTGATTATTTGTACAGCAGGACAGCAGGAGCAGCGCACGAACACGACATGCAACCACGACGTCCATGGACAAATAGGGGCTGTAATTTGAGGAGGAGCGGGGGGCTCTGGTGGGTTGGCCCGAACACCAAGTCAACAGCCGGCTGCCTGTTCCCTGCCCTTGGGTGGAACTTTCAAGTTGTTTTTTTACATTAAACTGATTTCTTGGTTAATTCCGTGATATAATAGGGCAAGTAACCTTACATTAAAAATGTATTGTTCTTGAAGTTTGGGAGAAATTAATTGAATTATTCCGGGGAGGCTTTTATCATATTTATAATTATTTTTTGGGTCTAAGTGGGTTTTTTTTAGAGTGGGATGATTCACATTTATTTACATTGCACTTCTTCATACATAACCTTTATAAGGACTTTATATTATAAGTCTTGGAACATTAATCGATAGCCTGTCGTATTTTATTTTAATTTATTTTGGCTGCGTTAGAAGTTGTATAAAGTCTAGGTTATTCTTATTTTTTCGTTGCCTTGTTTGGTGTAATATTCAAAGGAGGATTACCTCAAATGTTGATCATAAGTACAAGTTAAAAAGTCTATTAAATTCCTTGAAAAAGAACACAGAACATTATTTCTTAAGTTATTTGTTTTCTATACTTTCTCCTTTTTTTAGAAAATGTCATCTGACTTAAGTTTTGCTCTAAGTGTTATTTAGTCGAAATTAAACATAGAAAATGTTTACTAATTTCCTTTGTTCCCCAAAAAGAAAGGTCTTTAATCTATATTTAAATTTGGACTTACATAATTTATCAGAATATTATATATTTTAATTTAACATTACATAATTTATCAGAATATTAATTATAACATATATTTTCCCTATTTATGTCTTGCCTTTAAAGTTTTCTTATCTTTTTGCTTAAAATATCTGATATCTGCTTATGATTAAATAATATCGATCCATTAAGTAAAAAAAAACAGAATGAAAATAAATTCCCAGAAAGTGAAAGCGCAACCCCAACGCATTTTCTTCTCCTCCAATTTCTTTGTGGCGTTGCAAGTGCGTCAGAGGACGCATTCCAACCCCCACACCCAACCCCTCAGCCACGAAGCCATTCAGTCAGAAAACTTGGCCCAAACTTGAGGCACACACACACACAAACACAGACCGTCGGGACGACGCGAATTTCGCGCGCTTTTCTCCTTCTTTTTGGCGCACATCTTCGGGACTGCGACTTCGACTTCGACTTGTACTTGTACTTGCGCTTGTACTTGTGATTCTGCTTGTACTTGTGATGGGATGGGATGGGGGGCACTGGGAACTCGAACCTCGAGTCTCGGAACCTGGAGTGCAACGTCAGTGCAGTGCAAAAACGCTGATATCGCCTGCTGAAGATGCTGGGCGCCTGTTCGTGGCGCAGTCTGTGCATTCGACTGCATTTTTCAGCTGCACTCGGTTTCGGCGGCGGGGAAGCGTAAAAAAAAGGCACGAATTCGCGCCAAACGGGGGTTGTCGAAAAAATGCATTCCCCGAAAAAAATAAGGGTTGCGGGTGGAGGTGGAAAGATGCAGGAGCTGGGACAGAGTCAGTGTCATTCAGTGAGAGTTCCTTGTGCGTTTTGCTGCCAGCTCCTGCGTGCGTATCGATTTTATCCGCTGCTGCTTCAGCTTCGACTTGCAGGTGAAGACGACGCAGGCATCCTTCCTCCTCCTAGTTCCCTCGCGAACTGTTGAAATCCCTCGTATTTATGGGGGCGCGTTTTGAAATTTATGCGTTGCTTCTGGGCGACGGGGTTTGAGGATGTGTGAGAAAGTTTCGCCGAAAAGTTGCAATTTAGATGCTGAGCGAAGTACTTTCGGTACTCTTTGTTTACTGCTCTCTGGTAGTTATTTTTTATGTCCCAAATACTCTATGGAAAATGTTGCTATAGAAATATTTAATCAACTCTATAATGCCAGACAATCTTAGCTTTACTTAAATATATTTTGTAGTAACCTTAAGACCATTACTACTTAACATATTTAAATATCTTTGTATTTATTACCAAGATCAGTGAAATTTCACAGTTTAAATAACATTTAAAACAATATTTTAATTTATATATAAAATACTGTATTTTTTTTTTTTAATATTTTCTAGAGTATCCCCAAATGCTACCTTAACTGCCACAAAGAAATCCCTCGTTATTTTTCTAAGTTGAATTATTATATTTGCAAAAGTTTTGCTTATGAATTATTGGCTTCAGTGGGAGTGGGCGAAATTATACGAAGGAAAGAGAATATATTGAAGGCAATGCACTTTATGAGGTCTTGGGTTCACAGCAGGTCAGCCAGGGATTTTTATGACCTCCACCACAGACACAGAACCTGAGCTACAAAGTTGCAGATCCATTTTAAAGTTTCCCATAAAAACATTACAATTATTTTCATAAGAATACTAAAAACTAGACACATGTGGCAATAAATATGTGAGCAACTGTTTAAAAATTCAGATCATAACAGAATAAAGGGATCGGGTTGCTTTTGATGATTGTGAATTCGGAATATACATTTAAATATAACACATAATAAATTCACAAGTGCGGCAACCGCCCTGAAGTTCGTTCATATCGCATATAAACCATCTCTCACTCAGCCATCTGTGAGGAGTCATTACTAGATTGAAATATTTTATTCTTTTGATGCACAGAAAAAAATAAATATTTTATAGTTTCCTAGAAAAGTTTATTAATTAATATATTATTGTTACGGGAGTTCGAAATGGTGCCAGCGCCGCCCAGAAATCTTGCTCACGCTAGTTGTTGTGTTTACGT
>JAEIIU010057110.1:0-14433 GCA_018874675.1 Drosophila baimaii | reverse complement strand
ACATTAGCAATTTCTTTTGTTGGCTCGTTGGCATCGTCGTCGTCGACGACGTCGACGGGCCTACTCCTCAATCTGACCTAACCGCATGACCCACCGCCGACCGCCGCCCTCTGTAAAACCACCCACCCACCACCTCACTCCCACTTATTGTTATTGTTACCCCAGCACCCCCCCTCCCCTTCCACCTTGTGTATTTTTTTTTCTCTCCACTTTCCATCGAGACGATGTGCGTGATTTTCCACTTGCGCCCGCACGCTTAACCTCCGATTATTATTATTTTTATTGCTATTGTATTTGATTGTTGCTCATCTTTTTAATACTTTTTATATCAATTTTTATAAAAGCGTGCAGCTTTCAGTTCTCGTTTTTTTTTTGTATTTTTTCCAATCTTTTTCCGCTTTGTGCCTTAATTTAATGTTCTACTTTCCCTGTTCACTTTCCTTCGATGTGCTAATCTTATTAAAAAAATTCTTAGCAAACTATTACGAAATAAATAAAATAAAAATAGAAAAAATAAATAAAAATAGAAGGAAAATACCTTACAAACCAATCGTTACTGCATTTAATAATTGGAAATACTCTTGGAAAACATTTTCCTAACTTTTCCCCTCTCTTTTCTTGTACTTGCAGGACTGCAGTGGAAACTACTCCACAGGACATGCAATTTTCCTATCAAACGAGGAACGAGCTAACAACAAGGAACAACGAAGCAGCCATCTCCCTTGCACCATATTAATTTTTATTTTTCAAGTGTCTGAAATACAAAAAAAAAAAAAATACAAAAAAATACAACAAAAAATGTAAAAAGAAAATCGCGGGGCGAAGGAGCAAAAAAGTTTAAAGACGCCGAAGGCAAAAGTTCACATAAAGCAGCCGAAAAAAGTTTTTCAATTATTGTAAAAAGTGTTAAAAAGATAGGGACAGCGATATAGAGGGTGAGAGAGAGTGTGTGTGTGAGAGAGAGATGGGGCTGGGGCGAGCGAGCGAGACAGCCGACAATTATCTTTCATAAGCAAAAAAGTTCGGGGGCGAAACACAGGCAAAAGAGCAAACGGAATTTTAAATTTAATTAATTGCTCTTTGAAGTGCCTACGGCCACGCCTACGAAAAAAAAGAGAGCAAAAAAAGAGCGCCACCAATTCCCCAAAAAATTAAACGCGTTAATTTTTCGCTTATTTCATTAAAGCAGCCGCCCGCCGACAAATTAAAATAAAAAGAGAGAAATCGCAGCAACATATACAAGAGACCGAAAAGCAGAGACCACAGGCCGTGAGTTTCGGGGTCATCCCAAAAAATATATATATATAAAAAACCCAACCAGGGACTCCGAAAACCGCAAAAAAAAGAAGAGAAAACAGAGGTCGGCCCATAAGGAGCGGACGCCAGACGAACCAGGATGAATCCGACGCCCGTGGGCATTGGATTCGGATTTGGTCGCAAGCCGCCCAACAAGGCCAAAATGCGCTCCCGCTGGCGACCGCCGCTGATTCCCGCCGCCGCCGTTGACGCCGAGGGCGAGGGCCAGCATCCGGCCGCCGCCGGCGGTCAGGTCGATCCACTGTCGCCCGCCGCCGCCGCCGCCGAGGAGTACAGTGAGCCCTCGTCAATTAATGCCACAGTGAGCCGTCGCAGCCGCCGCCCTCCGCCACATCAGCAGCAGCCTAATCAGCATCAGCATCCACAGCATCCACAGCAGCAGCAGCATGTGGGACGCGGCCAGGTGACAACACTGGCGCTGCTGCTGCTGGCCCTTGTGGCACTAAGCAACCTGGAAACCCTGCTCGCCGTGCGAACCGAAGGACCGCGCAACCGTCACGGATCACCAGGTGAGTTGGCAACTCTAACTTGAATCGATTTCATTAATTTAAGAATTATATTTAATGCCTTCAATCTCCCAACACCCTCCTCGAAAATGTCATTGATCTCTCTCTCTCTTGGTATGCTTTGACCCGAACTCCTATTAAATTCCTTGACATGTTTGAGTTATAAATTAGGAGGTCTTTGTCACTTTTTCAATACCCAACCCCTCGGCTGAGGGAAATTGCATTTCCCTGTTTGCCTGCCGCCTTTCTTCACATATATTGATTAGCACTTCATGCCGGCAAATTAATGCACAAAGCGAACGCTGTCCGTCTGTCCGTTTGTCCGTCTGTCCGTCAGTCCGTCAGTCAGTCAGCCTCCCACATTATTTCCCAGTGTATGATGTGTGTGTGTGTGTGAGTGGCGGTAACTGTTCGTGTCACTTGAAAATCTCGCCCGCAGCATGACCAACATTTCATCCCGTCCCGCTCAATTTCTACAAAAAATTATGAACGCCCCGGGAAGACAATCGAAAGAAAGCCAGCCAGCCAGCCAGCAGCCAGAGTCACCGAGAAAAAAAAGAGACCAAGATCCAAGTGGGGAAGGGAGGGTAAAAAACAAAAAAATTAATAAAATTACAAAAATCGTTACAGACCAAAAACAAAAGCCAGACAAAACAAAAAAATTAAAATAAAGCAACAAAGCTCGAAAAAAAAAGAAACAAAAAACAAAACCGAAATGGGGAAAATAACCAGTGAGTGGGGGTGGGGGGATTGGTGAGGGGTGAGTGGGGCATAATGGAGGGCGAGAAAAAAGCAAATCCCTCGCCGCATTTCCCGCAAATTCTTCGCGGCAAGTCGATGGCGCAAAAGTGCGCCAAGTCGTTGGCTTTTGATTTCTACTATTGCCAGCCAAAAAATACAGGGTATCATTAGGAAGGAAACTTTAACTAGAACTTTAACTAAAAACAACAGAAATATTTGAACATTTAATTAATTAAATTAAGATATTATGTCTTTTTCTATGTTGATTTTAAGTGATAGGTTTTTGAAAAAGAAAACTGCAACTGTACTCTTTATTTACGGTCCTTGGATAATTTATTTAATTCTTCTTAATAACCAGATTTAAGAAGTATACGCGTTCGCAACCGATATAAGTATTTCGGTTTCGGTTTTGATTCGGTTATACCGGTTAAAAATAACGGTTATGGTACCGGTTGGATACCCTGATTAAAAACGTTCCAGTTTTATATTTTTCGAGCTTTATTTTTTTTATGAAAGTGTGACCAGCTTTTAGTTTGTTTAAGTCACATTTCTTTGTAAGTTATATTTATTTGTAGCTTGCAATAAATATAACTTACAAAGAAATGTGGCTTTTTATTATTTATTACAAATTCAAAAACAATTTTTTTTTTTGTTTTTATGTAATAGAGAATATTTGTTATAACAGATACTTGAAATACTATACCAAATACTTTCTTATTTTTGTTATCTTATAAATAAAATACATTATCATTGAGTAATAATGAAAATCTATCTATTCAATATGATAATAAGACCCTGTGGTAAAACCTACAAAGTCATTGTCATTCACTTAATACAACTTGTTGTTTGTAATGCTATTATTATTACATATTTTCGAGCTTTTTTATATTTTTTCTAAAAATAAGTGTGACCAGCTCTGTATTTAAGTCACATTTCTTAGTTTAGAAGCTTAAGATTCTTTAAGCATTAAAATGTGCGTGTTTATTGATTAATTCTGCAATAACAAATACTTGAAATGCTATCTTCTTTATTCTTTCACTAATACCCCAGGGTAACCCCTAGTCCTTACCATTTTACATCACACACTCTCCCACTTGTATGTAGTGTGATTATTATTGTTGTTGCTGCTGCTTTTGTTGTTAGTGCTGCCAGAAATTATGAATCAGGAAGTCTTAATAAGCGCAATTTCAAGTCGTTAGTCACACAAAGTAACAACAACAACAAAAAAAAAGAAGGAAAAAAATGCTGGAAGCTCTCTAGCCACGTCTTTGCCAGTGCTCTGAATTCTTACTATATTTTTACTTGCTGCTAGTACACACACAGCCATAATTGTATATATATGTATGTATGTACATCCAGGCTATTAGCGCCTGTATGGTCGGGGAATACTTTATATATGGGGGCGGTCATTTTGCAGTTGTTGTCGTTGATTTTAATTAAGTGAAACGTTTTAATGTGCGCCACAGATTTTCAGATTTTCTGCCCTTGATGCAGGCGTTCCGAAATACCATGGGAGAGAGAGAGAGAGAGAGAGGAGTGGCAGGAGGAGGTCAGGGCGGAATTTCATGGGCAACTACTATTTATTGTGTGTAGGGGCAAAAAAAAGAGAGAAATGTATAAACAGTAAATGTCAAGACAAGCGATCAAATTGCTTATTAAAGCAAATGAAAAATGACCAAAAGGGGGTGAGGTGAGGTTTGAAAACTCCTCAGTAAGAGCGGACAAGTCTTTAAACCCAGAGCAGACTATGAGATACCCGGTCATCAATGCTACTTTATTAAGTACTTACAGTTAAAGTTAGCTAAAATCATTATACTTGTATCCATTTTGATGTATTCATTATATAAATAAATTGATTTAATATTTTAATTAAGTAATATATTACTTATATGAACATTATATATTATATATTGCTATAATGAACACAACTTCCTTGCTTTCAAGCTGGCTACTGGGTATAACCAGAAGACGAGCATGATAAATGTCCAGCAGCCGTTGAGTAAGCCACTTTAAGCCTCCTCTCATAGCGCTGTCGGAGTTGGCTAAGTCCGCCGGATTAGCCAAATGCCCAGATAATCCATTTAAATAAGTACCAAAGTGTTTTCGCACTCAGTATTTGTGGGCTTTTAACAATTCCATTATTGATTATTGGTTACAAAGTGTCAAAAGATATTTACAAAAATGTCAAACTAAGTATGCAAGATGAAAGCTATATTTATATTTTGTATGTGTATTTATTATTATTGATATACCCAAAGCTAGAAGCAGTGGGAATTATATTTATAAGTGTGCAAGTGCAAATGATTCCTTCTAAGAAATTCTATTATACAGGGAAAGCCATAAACAATGGTTAGATGCCTGTTAATCTGGGTAATTAATGCTTGGTTTTTTTTTTGTAGCCTTAAGGAACCAGTAATCTTGCTGCCTTAGCGGGTTTCCCCTGTGCCTTGCCTTGATGAGGTATGTTAATTGGATATATACGAGTATGTCCATGCCTTGGACCCTGGACTCTGAGGTTGAAGTCATGTGACAAGCCATGACGAACCATTGCGCTTGCCATTACCCTTACCCTTACCCTAACCCCTTTCTCTATACATCTCTCGCTCTCCCTCTCTCTCTCTGATAAATCTGAGATATATTTTTGTATATATGTATATAGTTACCAGAGGGAAAAGGGGCATAGAGGCGGCATAGGGACAGTGCAATTGCAATACAAAGTCATTTAATGCAATTTGCTGATTGCGCTTTGTTGCTGTGTTGATGTTGTTCCCTGATTTACCTTTTGACATTTGAGCAGTGTGTGCGTTGTTGTTGTTGTTGTTGTTGTTGCTGACAATGCAAGTCTCTCACAGTGTGACGCACACTTCCGCAACCCTCTCTCCCAGCAACCAGCCACCCCAGAGTACCCAGAGTACCCCCATTGGTACCCCGTTTTTGGGGGAAGCCCCTTCTGCCTCTTGGCGGATTCCCGTACTTGCAAAGTGCAAAAGCCAAAGGCAGAAGAAATGGCTTTAATGGCATTTAATAAACATGGCACAAACACAACAGAGGGTGGGGGGTGCAGGTCTTTGTAAAAAGCAAGGGAGGGGGAGGGGTATAGGGGGGCCTTAACAACCGGCAACCGGATTCAAATTCCAGTTTCAATATGACGCTGTCTCTCTGTTGGCTGCTGCTGCTGTTGTAGATGTTGCAGAGCTGCTGCTGCTGCGGGGAATGCTGCTCCAAAGTTGCTGCCGCTGTTTGAAGGAGTCGCTTGCCTCATCATAACCATCATCATCATCATCATCATCATTGCGATTATTATGCATTATCATCATCACGAATGTGCTAGTTACAGAGTGACACCCATTTCAATGCAATGAAATGCAATGCAACGCACTGCCAGCGAAAAGCAATGCAGTTGACGACGACAACGACGACGATGTCACTGGACTGCCTGCCAACCTATGATACCCTATAGAAAAAAGGGTCAGAAGATATAATATAATTGTCTCAGCTTTGTGGCCTAGTAGCTTCATTAGTTAACATTTTTTTAATAATCAAATTCAGATTAAGAGTAAAAAGTAATTTGAAGAAGTGCATCTAAAATTCCCAAGTTCCAATTCAGCTAGCAACAGAATTCGGGCTTGGGAATTTTAGTTGCACTCTTTCAAATTACTTTTTACTCTTAATCTTGGTGAACCAGAGGTTTGTTTTATTTATATTAGACATTTCTCTGCCAGCCTTAACCATAGTTTATTTATTTTTAATTGGATACTAAAGAAGAAGGCTGACTTACCTTACAAAACAAGGTTGCTTCTTGTCTGCCAAAAGATTCCTATGAGTTAAGGGATTTATTTTAGGGCTTTCAGAAGATTCCTAGAAGTTAAAGAATTTATTTTAAGCTCTTTACCCATTTTTGTTAATTTATTTTTTAACAAACAGAGTATTTAACATTCGTTTTTCGTTCGGTTAGGAATATTCGCCTGTCTGCTGTTCGTTTTTAGCTGCTTGTTGCTGCTGTCATTTGGCCTTTAATCACAGACGACGGCAGCAACATCATCAGCAGCAACAGCAACAGCAGCAACAGCAGCAGCAACAGCAGCAGCAGCAGCATCTGTAACTGCAACTGCGACGGCAGCAACATCAACGGCAACCGCAGCATCAGCAGCCAAAGCCACTGCCACCGATGCAGCTTCTTCTTTCACTCACACAAGCTACACACACACACACACACACACACACTCACAAAATACACTCGCAGAAACACACGCACACAAAGGCAGATATGGCCGGTGGTGGGTGGGTGGCTGTTGACCGCAAAGTTAATTGCAGTGTGTGTTGCACTTGCCTTTTGTTGCTGCTGCTGTTGCTGCTGCTGCTGTTGTTGCTGCTGCTGCTGCCGCCTTATGTTGCTGCTGTTGCGGTCGCTTGCCCCGTTGCGGGCAAATAACTTTGCTAATACTTTGACCAGCCCAAAAAGGCACTTGGCAAACTTTGCCACCACACGCAAAACACACACAGAGACTTGCACTGTGAAAAAAGAGGGGTAAAAAACAGAAGAATGCACAAGAAATTGAGAAAAAAAAAATAATATTATAATTTAAACAAGACAAACTCTTTAAAAACTATTTAATATTTAAAACAATGTAACTAATGATAGATCAAACAACATTCAAAGCTTGAGGTCTTTATATATAATATAAAAAAGTATATTATTATTATAATAAAAATGTTATTTATTTATTTACTTATTAAAGATGATAGTTAAGCTTATTATAATAAAAATGTTAATTAGCTGCCTTTTTGGAGTATACATAAGATTTAATATTATTTCCTTACCAAAAACCATCTACCCTCATTTTGTATGCATTTATTTCTTAAATAAAAATGCCTCCTCTTCACCTTTTATCCATTTATTTCCTAAATAAATATGTATTTATACCACATTTTCCTTTTATTTATTTCTGCCCAAAGAGAGAGCCATTAACTTGACCGCTGCTGTCCGACTTTCGCCCGACAGTTTGGCAACCGTTCAATGCGAAACTGTCGCGGCCATTTAAATTCCATGCCAATGTCAATAAATATGTTCATTGGTGTATTCCGGTCCCCTTGCTGTCAGATCTAGCCACCTCTCTCTCTCTTGCTATCTCTTTCTCTCTGTCTCTCTCTATCTCTCTTTTTTTACCTCCTTGAGGGGGACCTCAGGTGAAACCAGTTCAAACTGCAAATCTCCAAACGCAGTTGCAGTCGCAGTTGCTGCTGCGCTTGGCTGCATGCTTTTTATGCTTTTTTCTTGCTTTTGCTTTTGCCGGCCGGCTCTAATTTTTGTTGCTTTGCTGCTGCAGTCGCTTTCAGTGTTGGAAAATAGCATTTAAAAAAGACAGATTGAAGAATCAGATTGAACTATGGAGAACTGTGGTAATTAGAGATGGCAAAACATATGAAATATCCTTTCTCTAATAGTTAAGGATATTATGTACTTGGCATTAATAATTAATTAATTTGTATTACGATTTTCTGACTTATCCTATTATTTATTGCAAATATTTCTTTATAAGTTGTTTTAAATATAATTAATATAGATAGGAAATTAAAAACTAAATTGTATTTCAGTTCGCTGCTTGAATCCTTTGTTTTTTGAACGTTTTTTTTAATAAAATATTTCAATATTTCAGTTTCTCTTTAGGTTTTTCAAGTTTCCTGTTACAAAATATAGTAAACTTAAGCTACAAATCCGTATAGGATGTAAATTAACATGTAAATTAACTATGTTAATATGGGTTTTACCTAAGTACCTGGCTAAATGATCATCTCCGCTGCTGAGGATCGTTTTGTTCACTCTTTTCATTTGTTTTTTCTTTTTTTTTTTGCTGCATTCTCATCATCATCTTTCCGCTCTTCCGTCTCGCTTCGATCCACAAGAGAGAGAGAGAGACAAAGAGAGAGAGGTTGAGAGCGTTGATCACTGTGCGAAAAAAAGGTGCGAGCGGTCGGAGCGGAGGGGCTTTAAATGCCGGTAATAACATCATAGGTCAGCCGGTCGGTTTTGTTTTTCCTTTTCGTTTTTTTTGTATTTTTTGTTTTGTTTTATTTTATTTCATTATATACCCCGCTGGTCACATGTCTCGCATCTGTTGTCTCTTTCCCCCAAAAAGGTATTTTTTGTCTGATATTTGTTTCGTTGTTGTTGTTGTTGTTTTTGCTTTTGCTATAAACAATATTTTGCTCTTCACTTTTGTTGTTTTCTTTATTGCCGCTTTGTGTGCGTCGCCGTTATTGTTGTTGTGGTTGTTGGTGTTGTTGTTGTTGCTTTGTCTGTCTTTCATTTATTTATTTTTATTTTCCCTGTCCTCCCTCTCCCTACCTCTGCGTCTCGCCACTCATCCTCGGCTCGCTCTGTCGTGCAGCATTCGGTGCCTGGCACCGGCGATCACCGTTTCAAACACAACACACAAAACCCAAGCATCAACACCAACAACACCAACAACACACCAACACAAAAACAACAATTACAACGACGCGGACAGACAATCGTCGCTCAGTGCATTTGCACCGTTGTGCGGGAGAGAAAGAGAGTGCGCGCGAGTGGGCGGGAGAAGGGAATAAATAGTAGAGTGGACCAACGAGGAGTACTGAATGGTTTTCTATAAGAATATGATTATTTCTTTATATGTTTTAAGAATCCTGCCCGGAAAATCAAATACAGAATCTTAAAATTAGGGTATTTTCTCTTTGAAATAGAAAACAAAAGGGATAAGCAGAAGGGTTTGTACAGTTAGGGGTAAGACCACACTGCGTATGAGTAATTAGCCTGAGAAAAACAAAATATTACGGCATTTTAAGCCAACTAAAATAGTTTAGTAAGTTAAAAGATATAGTATACCAAAACCCAGTGTAATAGGTCCACTCTAATGCCCAAGTAGATAACTGGATATTCTACACAGAACATGTACAGACAAGTGTAGATCGTATCTGGAGATAATCCATTGAATAAAACTCGCCATTTTCATGCAACTTTGTTGTAAAAAAAACAAAAACACATAAAATGTGCATATAATATACAATTTGTTAGCCTAAGATTAATTATCAGATTTTAACAACAATTGCACAACAGACACCCTAACGGCATGATAATTCATACTGATAATCTATCAAAGGGCTTACAATTTATTTATACATATAACATTTCTTACCTTGCAAATTAACTAGAAGTGTATAAATATCAACAGAAGAAGTTTAATATAATATATCGATAAATATCTAACGTTGTGATATATCGAAATATTAAATCTTGCAATATAACTCATTTAATGCTGAAATATCGTTACCAAAACAACTCAGTTATTAGTTGTTTATATGTTTGTTAACAATAATATCCAAGCTTGGGCTCAAATTAAACAGACTATCAAGTTATCGTGTTTTTATCGCAACGTTAGAATATCGATTTATACATCGAGCTTTGCGTCAAATATCGATCTATTATCGCTATTTTCTGCCATCCCTTAAAAGCATTTTAAGAATTATCTTTCAGTTAACTAGCTGAAGGTCCACGTCGCCAAAGCTCAATAAATTAAGCTAGCTTATAATTTAAATTATATGTTAGCTTTATAAATAAATAAATAACTCAGTCAGTTAAATGTTTTTGTTGGTAAAAAAATGTATACTTAAGTATAAGCCTCTTGTGAAATTATTGTTGTTTAGACAAAATCTCGCAGACTCGCTGCCCATTTAAGTGCGTCTTGTGGAGAGGAAGTTTGGCTTACTCGCTCATTGCTCTTCGATTCGATTTGATTTATTTTCCCAGCATTTTCAACGATTCATTTGAGGCTTTAATTGCACAGCTTTTAAATCCCAACCAATTAAGCCCTAGTCAAAGTAAATAAAACGAAAATTCCAGGAAGCTACTACGGCGACTATAAAATGAAAACTCGTTTTAAATTCTCTTTTCAATTTGGCCGCAGATTAAGTTGCCTATTTATTAGTTTATTTGTTGTTGTTTTTTGCTTTTCGGTCCGGGAGTTGGGGATTTTTCCGAAATGTTGCACAAAGTTCACTTAATTTGTGTGGCTCATAAATTCTTTACGAAATATTTTTGGTTTGCTTTGGTTGTTGTTTTATTTTTTCGCATTTACTATTGAAGCTGGAAACCGTATGTCGCGCATCTAAATGGAAAATTTTCCTATATTATTTTTTTCCGCCACCGCATGTTGTTTTCTTTTTTTTTTTTTCTCTTTCCTTTTTTTGGGGAACACCTGCACAGAGAAATTTTTGAATTTTGTAGTTTGTGGCATTTAATTTAAATAAATACTGCAGCCGGATCGATAGCGTTTCAATTATAGGAACCAAGCCGAATCAGGGGGGGAAAGCAAAAAAAGAAAGCAACCTTTTTGGTAACAGACATAAACCGCTTAGCCAGCAAATTTTAAACGAAAAGGAAACGTTCTTTTTTTTATTTATTATTATTTTTCCCAGAATACTTGTGTGGATTTCCAATCAATGATTCTTTCCTAATTGACAACAGGCGCACATCGGCCTCATCGCCCCAAAAGTCACTCACATAAACATACATAGAGAACAAATCAATTTGCAATTCCATTTTCCTAAGCCCAATGACACAGGATCATCATGCAAAACTCTGTAATAATAAATAAATACTCGAAATCGCATTACGATTTCCATCTCCGACCACAAAGGCAAACAAAGCATGTTTAATAAATAAATAAGTTGACTAATCAAACATGGGGGAAAAGAGGCTTTTGGAAATTTCGGGTATAAATGCTTAGGTATTCAGGCTTAAATTAATTAGTTTTAAGTGCAGCACAAGGTCAGTGTTCCCTTTGCCAAAGATGGCATTTTAACTTCTTAGTTGGTCTAATTATTGGTATATGTTTTATGCATTCACCCCCTCCTTTTAATAGGACAACTTTTTTAAGTGAATATTTTAAGCACAAATGCTGTTTTTCGCTTAGAACAATTTTAATTGAAATTTAAGCAAATTTTCGGCAGTTTTCCGGGAAAACTTTCTCCTGCTGCGGCGGCCAGGGTGGATTGCCAGGGTGGTATAGTTTGGCGGATATAGAGAGTCTCTCTCTATATATACATATACATATATAGATATATGAAAACAATATGGCAACATGCATACCTTTACACACAGCCAAACATGGCATATTTTATGCATTCTAACTGTGCCTTCTAATGCCTGTCCTCGATGCTCCTCCATGTCTGTGTGTGTGTGTGGTGTGTGGTGTGTGTTGTGCAGGGACTGCCTGTGTAGGTGTGCCGGCTGGCAAAGTTAATTGTTTTTGAATAATTAATTACACACTGCGCGGCAACAACAATGCAAATTTATGTAACCGGCAACGATGACGATGACGACGACAATGATGATGATGATGATTGGGGGGGGGGGTAGTGGCACAGACGGGGTTAAAAACTATGACCAAGAATGGCGGCGGTGAAGGGTTAAGGGGCGACCAAACAACAGGCTAACGATTGTAAGCCGCCATCAATGTCAATAATGAGGTTTTGATTGCACTTCCGATGGACATTTTTCAATCGGAAAGCTGCTGTCCTTGCGCCATAAAATATGCTGGAAAATATATATGGAAATTCTAAATGAAATATAAAATCCTTTTTGGAATATTTTTCATAGCCCTAATTCAATATCTTCAATTTGCTGGAGTTTAAGAGCGCTTAAAACCTGTTCCGATTTAATTGATAGCAACTCGATTAAGCCCCCCAGCACTTCGGCCCTTAGTCATTCGTTATTCCGCCATATACCCAAACATTATTAAGTTTTAAAATATTCCCTTTCATGTATGTATATATTTTATTTTTTGCAGCGGGCGGGGTGTGGAAGCGCTGAGCAAATAGTTTGGCCAAAGCCTTTCGGCCAGGCCAGACCAGGCGGGGGCTGCCGGGCAGCCGGGAGGGGGGTATTAAATCGATTTTTCGCTCCTTTCGCCGTTGTTTATTATTATTTTTTAATCAACTATTAAATTGGGTCCTGCACCAAAATGAATCGAATTTAATTTGGCGAAAAATTCGAAATGCTAGCCAGCTTTTTAGCATTTTCTTTATTTTTTTGCGACACCTTTGTTTTTTTTTTATTTAGTTATTTTTTGTCGGGTTCCCAAATATTCAATATATATAATGAAGTTTTCGCGTGCAGTTGCCCCTTTATTAATTGGGTTGGAAATGGAAAATTGATTAGCAACAGCCGGCATTCGGGGGACACCTGTGGATTTCTTTTTGCAATCACCACAAAGAGGTAACCTTTTGTTGGGTCATTCAATGGTGTTTTATTCCATATATGTATATATTGATGTTTATACTATATATATTATTAGCCAGATTCACTCACAATTTGTGTTGTATATTTTAAGAAACATTTCGTAATTATAAATACAACAAAATATATAAAATAAATGCCCAAATGATAATTAGAAATATTTTTAAACACACAAAAATAATTATTTGTAGGCATTATTTCTAACAAATTTTTAAATTATGATATACATTTATTATGGCAATTAAAAAAAATTGTTAGCTAGAAAAAGTTAAGAGAATTAAGCCAGAATTTAGTGGGTTACTGCTGAGGAAAAGGTGGCTCTTTTCTGAAACAGTGTGTGTTCTTAGCATGAGATCGCAATGTTTTAAAGAATTTTTTTTTAAATCAATTTACTTATATTATTTTTTGCGTAGGCCCAATATTTTATAAAGTGATGTACTGTTGCGAAACGCACTGTGTATGGCCCAAACAGCAGCAGCAAAATTAATTGAATGGCACAATTTTCTGGCTGAAAAGCGCAAAAAACAGCACTCCGCCCGTAGGCATCAACGCCCGTGTTCTTTTTGCTTCAGAGGAAAAACCATTTGGGTCGTGATTTTTTATGATTACTTTTTCGCAACTCCCGCGGATGGACTTCCCCTTTTTCTCTTTTCTTTTTTTCTTTTTTTTCTCCTTTTTATTCAGGGTTGCATAAACGAATTTGCATCGTCGATGCGATGAAATAAATGCGAGAATTTATACATTTAACGTTATTTTTGCATCGAGACCACGCCTCCACCCAACAACAACGCCCCGTAATGCTCTTAGCGGTGCTGACTGCCTGCTGCCAATAAAAAAAAGTAAAGGATAAAATACAAAAAAAAAAAAAAAATTGATGGAAAATGCAACTGAAAAAGAAGCCGAATAGCTGAACACAATTTATATTTGCATACAAGCAGGAAGACTTTTACAGAGAAGCAAATACCAAAAAATCGGAAACTAAAAATTCATCTTAATCGAAATCTATCGAGGCTTTTAGATCAGCGTTGGGCACTAGATATAACAGGAAAGAGCAACTGCGCAGGCAGAAGGTGCAAGTTAAGGAAAGAAAGAAAGAAGATTGTGCGTAGCGCCTTCCACGCATTTTGTTTTTGTATTCTCACCTCTCTGATGCCAAACTTCAGTGGCATTGTTTTTGAAAAGATACATAGATCGCCTTAAAAATATATGGGAAAGAGCCACGAGAGTCTAGGTACTACAAGGTACCTATGTAGGTCTTATTTAGGGATTTTATTTCTTCAAATGTATTTAAAGATATTAGGTTTATTAATTATTTTAAAATTATAAATACGTCAAGTAATATGATAAATTAGATGCCAAATTAATACCTAATATAAATAATAATATATAATCAATAAGAGTATACCCTATTCATTTTCGAGGACTTTCTGGCTGCATTCCCACACTCGCATATTTCCCAAAAATGTCGTTCAAAAATGCGAAAGGGACTTACTTTTGGCTGTTGCCCTATTGAATTAGTCCAGTGCCAGTGCAATTGCTTGATTAACTCTTGTATAATGCAGGTGGGCACTATCAGGTGGAACAGGTGAAGGG
>JAEIIU010057108.1:0-19001 GCA_018874675.1 Drosophila baimaii | reverse complement strand
CTTTCTAAAAGCAAAAGGCAAACCATATAGCTTCCATTTCAAAACTTGGAGCAAAACAAAACCTGCAATTTAACTATGGATATACTAAAAGTTCACAAGGCGTCACTTTGCACTCCGATATCTTGAAATACGCTAGAAAATATTTGGCTTTCTTTTTAATTACTTAAGTATGAACATTTTCTTGGCAAAATATAATGAAACCAAGTGTTTAAGAAAGCTTTTAATTTTTTGGTCGAGGTTGACCTTTTCATGGAAATGCCCATATATCACGCTGAAAAAATCACTGCAAATGTGTTTTATTGATTCGATATGATATCGATATTGTCAACATTTAGCCCCATAATGATATGTTTCTAAGACTAAGGAAACATATCATTATGGGGCTAAATGTTGACAATATCGATAGCATATCGAATTGCATATTCCTAAAAATATTAAATTAATAAATACACCAATAAACAAAGATAATATATATATTTTATTTATTTCCCAAAATACTTCTGATTATTTTTGCGTAAATCTCCGGGGTATGCTCTGGGTTTTTTTTTTTCTCTGCTCACTCCTTCAACTGAGTTGAATGGACCACACAGTAGCAGCCTTCGCCTTGGCACATATTTTATGTTTTCGCCCCATCCATTGTTTGCCTGGGCGGCCGTGTGTATGATGTGGAAATTAAATACTTTGCTTGAAATGCTATCCCTGACGACTGTCGAGCGCGGGGCGTGGTGGCAGTAGCAGCAACAGCAGGAGGAGCAGAAGCTGGAGGTTTTTGGTAGTGACAGAAGGACAGCCAGGCGGCAGCCCCATGACAAGGCAGCCAGGCAGCTGAGCTGAGCAGCAACTTGTTAGCTCCCCTCTTCGGCGCTTTCACTCTCGCTTGAAAATTGTGCAACATTTCCGAGATGCTTTTCTTCTTCCTCTCTCTCGCTCTCAAGCCGTTGTTGAGTAATTAAAATGCAAAGCAAAGTGCAGCAATTTGAGCCTAATTATAATGGCAGAGCATAAAAGTTGCCATGCTGGTTGGAAATCAGCAAACAGAGAATGGTTTAACCGACATGCCCCGACAGTGTTGTGGTTTTCGCCGCGCAACATTTTCAATTTCGTTTCGAGAAATTGAATGTCACTGAAAATGGCCGCAGAAAAGTCGGGAGAAGCTGTGACTGTGACCTGACCCCCCTTGGCAGCTGTTCTAGATTTGTGGCCCCTTTTTTCTTTCGCGTTGTTCATTATAGATATTTTTTGTATGCACACAAGAAGACACTCGACATTTTAATGGAAATATTATATACATAAACTATAAATGGAAAGCCACAAATATGCGGCAAGGGTCAAACATTTTTCGGGGATAAATATTTAATGTGCTACAAAATGAGAAGGCGAGATACAAAAAAGGGTTTTTTTTCGAATCACTTACGAAAGTGTCAGTCGAGTTGAACGATGCGTTGCCCTTTTACTCCCAATTCGCATCGTTGGGCAGGCCAAACAAAATTAATGGCAAACCAAAAATGTTTGGATAATGAACTTTAATTATAATGATTTTTGAAAAATATTTAACTGCCTCATGACTTGCTTCAAAATTGTGATTTTAATATATTTACTGAATACCGAATCGAAGCTTTGTTTCACAAACTGAAGACTTTGATGGTTAATCAAAAATGCATAGAGAGCGGCAACTGATAAACAAGTTAACTATTATTTAATTAATAATCACTCCGTACATCCTTTCTTATTCATGAGCATCAGTTAGTCATTCTGTTAATAACATACAAACACTTAAAACGTAAATTAAATAATTTTCGCGTATCAAAAAGTCACCCGAAAATGTAAGTGACTTCTAAAAGCCTGAAATATCCCCTCTTCACAATCATTAAAATAATATTCTCTGTCTTTTCGGGGTTTCAATGCTGCCCACTCAAATGCTTACCTTTTTCGCTGCCCAGAAAAGTTAAGCAATCAAATTCATCACTCTCATTCTCACCTGGAATTGTGTTAGCCTCCCCCTAAAAAATGCCAAAGTTTGTTTGATACTTTTTCTAACATTTCTGCCTCTCCTGCTATTGGTTTTCCTTTTTTTATATTTATTTACATGTATACCATACATTTTAGCTGACCTAAAACTTGCTTGGAAAAGTTGAACTTGTTGCACAGTTTCTTGACTTTTCTTTTCAAACGCAGTAATTAATTGTGTCCTTTCTACTAAGAATCAGAGGCATTTATAAATATACACGCAATGTGTACTTTTATTTTGCTTTTATGGAAACCACAAATTTTTGCAAAAAGACAGAAGCTGGGGGAGTGGAGTGGGAAATGTAAACAGCTTGAAATATAATTAAGCATGCGTCCTGTTGAACCTTAGAGGAGGCAAAAGAACAAAAGTTTATTTTTCTCAAATTGTTTTGTTATTTTTTCTGACTTGCCGCCGCTGCCGCTGAAACCACTGTATTTCAAGTTTTAATTTACGCATATTCGTGGCAATCAAGCGTAATTGCAGCTAAGGGATGGACTTGGCCAAAAAAGTCGGCTAAAAGTTTAGCTAATTTACAAAAGGGTTATTTTCTTAGTGTCGCAGATGAAAGTTTTCTATAAAGATGATTTGTTGGTACATAATTTTTGATTCGACACAATAAGTAACAAATTTAATTTGAGGTGTGGGAATAAAGTTATTAGAGGTATTCCGTATATTTTATTTTATATTTTATGTTTGCTTTCTGAATCCAAACCTAGAAGAACTTATTTTATCTATTTCATGGTCACACAATTAACTAAATTTTGTAATATGCCCATTAAATGTAATACCTAAAGTAACGGCTCATAGAACAATATGAAAATAAGGGCGATTTTTAAAAATGATTACTTTAAAAGTATTAATATTTGGACAATAATGCAAAAACAAAAATAATTCAAGAATTAGACCTGTTGCTGCAAATCCCGACAAACAGTGAAAATTAGGAAGGACATCATGGAAAAGCTTGTTGACTACTCAAGTGGCACGTCGGTTTCTTGTGCAGGATAATGTCTCTTTTTCTTCCTTTTATTTTTGGTTAAGCAAGAAAACCGTAGAAAGTACTCTTTGGACAGCGACACAGCGCGACTTTAAGAGCTAACCAATTGTCACAATTGTTATAAATGGTCTAGTTTTGTCTTATTTTATGTTTTTTTTTCAATATTTTCTCACTTAAATCTTTAAGGGATATCGCTCTCTTAAAAGCTCACAAACTAAGAGAGATTCCCGTACGAAGCCTGAGCTTACCTTCCACAAAACGCTCTTAAGCTGCTCCCTTAGCTACTCTCTTTATTCAGCAATTTTTGTGGAAGCAAAGCTTTTGATAAGGATTTTATCCTAAACAGCTGTTTGCTGGTAGAGCTTTTAACTGAATTGAATTATTAGCAAGGGGCTTTAGTCGATTTGATTGAATTTGAATGGAAATTGAATTGAAAGTAAATTAAATTAAAAAAAGGGTATTGGCTCAATTTTGGAAATTAATTTCACCAGCACAACTAGGAAATTGGTTAGTGTTGATAAATGTGTTACCTAAAGTCTTCACAATTTTTGGGTTATATGCGATTGTTTGAAATAAAATGCAAATACTTTCTTATTTTTAAGGCCTTAAATTCGAATGCATCTTGTAAATTATAATAATTAATTAATAATAAATTATGAGTTATGAACAATTACAAATAGGTTGTTAAAGAACCTTGTATCTTATTAGAAACCTTATTAAGGAATCTAATATCTTATTTCAATCCTTCTAAAACATTCCTTGTATGTCTAATATATGTTTATTCCCTTGCAGGGTATTATAATTTTAGTCAAAAGTTTGCAAAGCAGTGAAGGAGTCATTTCCGACCTTATAAAGTATATATATTCTTGATCAGTATCAGCAGCCGAGTCGATCTAGCCATGTCCGTCTGTCCGTTCGTCTGTCCGTCTGTCCGTTTCTACACAAACTAGTTTCTCAGTTTTAAAGCTTTTTGAATGAAACTTTGCATATAGTCTTCTATATACTCTCACTACTATATATGTCGGAACGGGCCGTCACCTCCTAGAAATTTCATTGATTTATTTCATCGGACGAATATATCATATAGCTGCCATAGAAAAGATCGGTCTAAATTCATATTTTACATATGAATTTTACATTTTGCATTATACATGTTATATTTTATCAAAATCTTTTATAATAAGTAACAAATACGCCCGAAGTTAGCTTTTCTTACTTGTTTTTTAAATTGAAGTCTTGAATTTACACATATTTCTTAACAAAACCTTCATTACACCCATACAAAAATCCTCTTCTTTTCCGATTACCATTTGCTTATAGCGTATACTAACAGGTAAAAGAAAAACCACAAATGCTGTGGAGTTACAACTTTTAGTGTTGTATATTTTTGGGGATTCTGTTTGCACGTCTCTTGATTTCGAATTTTTGTTTGATTTTTGTTTGACTTTGTCCGTCTTCAGATTTCCTCCTCTGTTTTTCCTACAGTTTCTTCCGTTTTGTGTGCTTATCTAATGAGTATAGTTGCTGTTCTTGCCATTATTGTTTTGGGAATGTGAAAACTTTGCAACTGTAGTTGTCTTTTGGGGTAAAATGTATGCAGATTGAGGGAAACAAACTGCAATTTGCAACGCCTCCAGAATGAAGAAGTTATATTCGGATTTGGTTAGTTAGTGGACCATAAGCTAAGGCCCCCGCATACATATTTATGGGATGGCAGGTGTGTATGTGTGGTAGGTTAACTGGTAATTGAATCAATGCCCGGGACATTGTTTATTAATATGCAATTAGAGAGGTGCAGCAACGTGGGCTGAATTCTGAACCGTCTGCGTTTCTAGTCATCCGATTTCAAAATGGCAACCTAATTAAGCGAAATTAATGCGCCCGCGTATTCCGGGCCTGATTACATAATTAACAAAATGCCTTGTGGCGGCCAGGCTATAGATTACAGGTAAACGGAATGTCTACAAAGGGAGTGGCACATTTCTGGCCAGGAGTTTCTATTCAAAGTTTTTAAGGAGAAGTAGAGAGACAAGGACTTTATTTGATCATAATTGGAACCGATATATGAAATAACATTTAAGTAAGAAAATGTTTTGAGAAAGGAATGTGACAACTCTTATCCATGTGGCTTCAACAACTTATCGGTATTCTTTTTTGCATGCACCATTGCTTTATAAGTGGTCTATTAAAAGATTTGGTAAAATATACATTTTGTAGCATTTAATACAAGCATTTTATATTTAAGATAAATACTCTCACTATAATTAAGTACTTACACTTAAATTTCAAATTCCTATCTATATTTTAGTACCCATTTTTTACCAGTTGTTCCCCAATCTTCCATTTTAACATGAGTGCATTCTGTGCCAGCCTTAAAAGTTTCATTTTATTCGCTCGCTCTCCCCCTCAAGTCAATTTCAATGTACTGCCTTCGGCATAGAATAAAGGAAAAAAACAGCAAAATTGTATTTTACTTTTAAGCTGTCGCCGCGCACTCAGCAAAATAAGACAGTAAAAAGCGAGAAGAGCAGAGCTATTTCCTAGGACTAGGACTGACACAAAAAATAAAATATACGAGATTCGCTCTGTTTTTGTCTAATGTAAAATTGCGACGCTTCGGGTAACGCGCAGATTTTGAGCTTTATAAATTGAAATGTCAGAAAAAGTTGAGGGATCCGCAGCAGCGCAGACTGACTGAATGACTGACAGGCAGCCATGGCCAGATACCGAAATTCTGGCAGAAGACAAGAGCGCCAAGTCAACTGAAAACTTTGCCATATTTTATTATTATTGTTTTCCATTTTTTCGGTATTAGCTCTGAAATTTCAAAATTGCATTGCGGCTGTGAATAATATTAATAATGGGGCCATGATTACTGCTCTTGCGGCTCCCTGGCAGATCAGTTCCTAGAATTCTGCTATAATTTAATATAACTGATGTTCTCATGCTGTGAGCTTTTGGTGTCTTAATCTTCCAGCAAGCAAAGGGAAATGTTTTATGCGACATCAGCAATTGGAATTTCAACTTATTTATCATAAGTATGGCATTTCATTAACAATGCAGAATGCTAACTGAAAGCTTCAGCCTTTGATTGAGTAAAGGCGTTGGTTATTAAGCAAAAACAACAAAAGGTACATGGGAATTTAATTGGAGTAGAAAATGTAATATTATAATTCTTGAAATTTTTTCCTTTTATAAATATGTTTATTTAATTGTTCAGTAAAAATAATGAAAAACACACAAGCTTTAAGCCTTAACAACATAAAAACTTACCATTTGTGTAAATATTTTCAATCGTTTAAAATGTAAGAAAGAAACTCACTCACAATATATATGGTAAAGAATTTTATTCAAAAAAGTTTCTGGTTCAGCTTAACTTTATACAAATTATAACTTACAAAATACAAAAATCAATCATCATCATGAAAGTACATTGTGTTTACTTTATGCACTTAACTTAATTAATACATTATTGTGTAAATTGTTTTAAATAATAACATTAAGTGCCAGGTGAATGGGGAAATGGATGGAAATTGTTTGAAGAGACACAAGCAAAATCAAAATTAATTATGATAAAATACTTTTGGATTTGTAAGAGGTTTTCCGGTGTAATTTTCCCTTTCTGGATGTTTTTTTTTTGTTTTTTATTTAATTGTTTAAATGCTTTGCTCTGGCTGCCTAAAGTCATTATAGTCGGTAGTTTTTTGCTTGCATACAAATATAATAATTAAGGGTTCATCTAAATAATTTTTACTTTAACTTCGCATAATTTTTTATACGCTGTTTTGTGTTTTTGTTTGCATCTTGTCTTAAATTTACATTTAGCTTAAATGCGAGACATTTATGTAAATAATTGAGATTTTTCAAATGCTTTTTTTTTCTCTTGCCTATGTTTATGTAAATTTTATTTATATATAGTTTGTTTTGCAAATGTTCGTTTAGCTTTTAAAGGTTTTCAGTTTTCTTCTTCTTTCGTTTTTTTATGTTTGTTGTAAATTTGATTTAATGTTGGATGAGGGAGGGCTACATACTGGGGAAATGGGGCGTGTCATGTGTCTAGATTTCTGTGCGGAGAATTAAGTTTATTTTATTTTTTTTTTGTTGCATTTTTTACGTTTTCTTTTATGAGTTTAGTTTCACATTTCATTTAGATTTTAGTACACAGACATTCAAGAAGTTTTTGGAAAACCACTTACGACGTTTTTATTTTTTCTTGCATTCTTAATATCATTGTAAAGTTAATGTTTATGTTTGTTGCATTGGGTTGTTGTTTATTATGTTTTTACTGCTTCTTTTGTGCATTAATCTGTTGTTTTCTGTCAGCCTCCCGCGGTTTTTATTTTTTGCCTTCGCCTTCCTTTTGCACATAGACTATTTCGGCATATTCCGTTGAATTTTTGCCAGCAGTTCCTTCAGGTGTTGTTGTTGCTGTGGGTGCTGTTGTTGTTATTGCAGGTGGTGATGTTGCATTGGTTGCTGTTGATGTTTCATTGGCTGGTTTTAGTACAAGTTCAGCATAGACGAGTTGTTTGTCTTGCTAAATGAGAAAAATATTGTTACTAGTATTTATTTATTTGAAAAAATGTATATATTTCATTGAGAAGTTCAATTTTTAGGCTCTTTTATAGGGGATTTTGTATACCTTTTATCTAATTTGCTTTACTTAAATGTCCACACTGGTGAGGTGCTCTGCCAAACTATAGCCTTTATTTGCATATATAATATATGTATTATACAACAACAGTTTATATTTTTTGCATGCGTTTTTTTTTTGTTTCGAACGGAAAGAGCAGAAAATGGCGAATAAAATTATGTAGAAACATTTGTTTGTGATAATAGCAAAAGGGAAATTATAAAGGAACTATATTTATATATATGTATTTTAGTTTGTTCATATACTTGCAGCTAAGGAAAAAAGAACTAGGCTAAAGCTTAAATGTAAATACAATTCGCTCAGTCAGACACACGCACACACATGGGAAACATATAGTTACAGGGGAAAAATAAAATATGAGCAGAATCAGTCCCATATATCAGATCAGAAATTAATTTTTCATCAGATTTTAAGAATAGTTTTTGAAAGGATATCGCCTCAGATTTTGAATCTTGTCAAAAGGTGCTTGATTGTATACTGTACAAGTACATAGGGGCTATCCATATATTACGTAATCACGTTATTTTCATGATTGTGGACCCCCTCCCCCCTATGAATTCAAAAGTAATCATTTAAGAAACCCCCTCCCCTATGATTACGTATTCATAAATAAAATGTTTATAAAAAATAATAATACAAATTATTTTCTTTTGAATATATTTTCATATTACATAGTTATGTAAATATTGTCCTAGACCCCGCACTCCCCAAATAATCAACTATAATCATATCGCTGACCCCCTCACTACTTAAGGTGATCATGTAATAAATGGATAGTTCCATAGTTGTGGTGCAATATATAGAAATGCCACAGAAAAAGCAACGCTTTAAAAATATATTAAACGATATCTAAAAGAATACAATAAGATATTTAACAATTTTCTGGCGTAAATTTGTTTTCTTCTGTAAGAAGTATTTTAGGTGATTTTAAGTCCTCAGCGATTTCATTAAAAATTATTATTCGATATTCGTCTAACATTGTGAGATGATTAAAATAGTTTACGTTTCAATATACAAATATTATAATTTATTTATATGGAAACATCGACTTGCTGTACCATTTGGCGTTTATTATATATTTTTGCCGAGTGCACAGGAGAGGAAAGGAAGTAGGAGGAGGCGTAAGGAAAATGTATACAGAAGAGAAGAGAGAACTGTGTGTGTCGGTGGGACATTTTTCAATACCTTTGGTTCATTGTCATTGCCATCAATGATGGCATTGTTGCCCTCCTGCTCGGTGGTGGCGCAGTCCACAATATTCGCCGACTCCTGGTTGTTATCCTTGTCCTTGTTTTTCCTAGAATCATTTTCGTTGAAGCGCTTCAAAATTGCCACTGCAAAAGCAGGCAATCTTTTGGCCTTCTTCTGCTGCAGCTGTTGTTGTTGAGACTCTGGACTGTTCTCCTGTTCGTTAACGGTTTCCTCCTCCTCCTCCTCGCCGGACACGCCCAATCCGCCCATTGTTGTGGTAGCCGTGGCCGTTGAGGTGGCTCTAATATCGGCGCTTTCGGTGTCGCTGCTGCTTGTCGGTTGGTGTGTGAAAATTGGTGGAAGGTTGTTTTTTGGATGGATTGAGCATGATTTTTATGTTCGATTTGATTTTGTATGATAGTTTGCATTTTTCTCTACTAATTACTGCTGCTTGTCGGTTGAAACATTTTAAATTAAAATGAAAACTGGGTGGCCGTAAAAGTGTGTTGTTCGGGTTAGTCGTGTGTGTGGTTAAAAGTCGTCTTAACTTGGCAGTTGTCTTGGGTAATTGAACGATTCCCCTCAGCGGGGAACACAGCGGTTGCTGTTGTTAGTGGGTTTAAAGCGAAGTTGTGTTTTGGTGGGGGTAAATGGTGTTATTGTTATTGCTTTGTGTTGTGAGTGTGTGTGTTTGAAACCATTAAAACCGGCAAATTGTGTTAGCAAAGAGCCAAAATATTCCAAAAGGGGAAACTTTTGTATCCTATTTAAATTACAAACTGTAGTTAGGCAAAGAATTTGATAGCCTGAGATAGAAGTTCTCCACTTTGTACTAATTTTTTTAAGCCAAATTGTTGTGGGCTAATGTACTGATGTACCTGTAATTTTTATTTTTAACTTAAAGACTTGTAAAGCAATTGCCTCCATTTTAAGCAGCTCTAGCAAATAACTTGTCTTGATCATTATCATTTTGTTAACCTAATTTTAAGACAATTCTCTTGGCCCACGTTTTTAACCCGTTCATATGGAACCTTTACCCGTTGAAACCCGTTTACTCTTCGTTTCGTTAAAATTGCTTTCGCTTTGGCCAACACGAGTTCCCATTTATATTCTATAAATATTTTTCGGCTCATTTGAATGTCTGCCTGCCTGTCTGTCTGCCTGAAGTCTGGAAAAGTTCAACAAGTATCTGCCAGATACATTTTCCAACCTATGTGCAAGTGTGTATGTTCGTGCTTGTATTTGTATGTATTCTCAGTTGCGTGTTAGTCTCTCATATATGTATGTATTAATATATGAAATTGCTATTGTATTTTAATGATATAGCTCTTTTTATGCTCACAAAATGCAAAACTGAATGGGGGGAATTTCCGCTTTGATATGTGTAAAGCATTGTTAGAATTTTCTCCTTTCAGGTTACGTCACTCAAACACACGTAATTTTATGTCATTCAAAACAATCCTTTTACGCACAGTCACTTGAGTTAAAAAAAAACATACATACAAAAAAAAAAAAAAAACTACCATCAGATCTATATCTTAACAATTTTTATTCTTGTAAATTAAATATTAAATATATAGTTTGTGTACATCAATGAAAAGAAAAAGATTATAGTATTAAAAGGTCCTAAGCTACAGTTATCGATTTTGTTTCGTTTTTAATCACTAAATATTAAATAAAAGTTTTATTTTAGGTTTGAAATTTGTTTAGCTTTATCAAATACAGTGTACACGGCTTAAAATGAACACTTTCCACTAGTACACAGTGACAACAATATAAATAAGTGTAAAAACAATGACAATCGCTTCATGCTTGCCATGCAAACGCTTTTTCGATTAAACGTATTCGATAAGAACTTAATTTCATGCCGGCATCAATCTCTATGATATGAATCAGTTTTCATTGATCTTGGTTTTGTAGGTCTCTTAAATGTCTGGTTTTGTTTTTGTGGAGGTAAGGAAGCGTTTATAAGTTTATACAAAGCTTAAAGCCTATTTTTGGAGCCAGTTTTGTGGCAGACGTTTTCTTTTGATTTTTTTTAAAGGATTTAATCCAGATAATTACTCGGAGAATAGTTAACTTTATTGTATTGTATATCTGGTAAAACGATTTATTATTTTTAAAATGTAAGAATGATATTAATAATAATAATAATTATAAGGCACTTTTTTAGATTGTATCTATGTAAATAACCCAATTTAAAAGACTCCCTTTTTAACATTGAAAACTTATTTCTTTTTTTTCATTTATCAATGCTTAGAAATTTAAAAAAACTTCATTTCATAAATTGTGTCTAAAAGTAGGCAACAAATATTGTATGTCACCAATTATTGTCTTTAAAAAGCTGTTCAGGGGATTTGTGCCACATACTTGTATTAAATACTCTTGCAGCCCCTATAATTGTGTTTTCAAAAATGATCTGTGAACTTTAACTTTGCTCTCCTTTACTCTTTTAAAAAATTGCCCAAATTGCCACAAAACTGCTCCATTCCATGTCTTATCCTTCAGTGCGTCGTTTCCTGTTCCCAAAAAGAGTGGAAATAAATAAATATGGATGTCACACGCTCGCACGCTAGATTTCCGTTTCCTGTGGTATCTTTGGCGTCGTCGGTGTTGTTGTCGCTGCTGCTGGTGCCGTCGTCGTCGTTATATTGTTGATATTTGTAGTTATTGTTTCAGTAATTTGTGGCTTTTGTGGCTTTGGTGGCGTTGCTGGAGGCGCCTTGGTCTTGCCACGTCCTGATAGCAGCATAGCCTGCTTTTCGATCAGTTCCCGTTGATCCTTGGGCAGCCAACGCGAGAATCGCGATTCGGGTATTCCCAGCTGGTTTCCCTTTTGCAGAAGATCCGCATTCTCATTGCCATCCTCCTTGTCACTGGTCGAACTCCTTGAATTACGGCCTCCGGCCTGACTCATTAGGATACTCTTTAGAGGACGAGTTGTGGGGTTATAGACACTGCTCTCACGATCTGTGCCATACTCAAAGCTGTCGTCATCGTCGTTGTGTTTGTGTCTCGTCTCTACAGAAAGACGATCCTGGGTCCCATTGGCGCCATTGGTCTCGCGCAATTTACTGGCGCCCAGCAAGGTAATACCATTGGGGGTCTCCAGAAGGGCCACGTTTTGACCATGACTCTGCTGGGTTTCCAACTCCAGTTGCTTATCGCTTTGACTGCTCAGGATTTTTAGTTAATTTTGGTGGTATTTTGGAGTATTTAGGGTATTTTTGGTGTTTTAGGTAAATTTGGTATTTTGGAAGGGGGTTTTGTAGGGTGGTCGCAGTGTTGTTTGTTGTCCATATATATGAAAGTAGTAGAAAAAGAAGACAAAACATGGCAAGAAGTTTGTTTTCGTTTCTTTCTTTTAGCTTATTTATTTATATTAATTTTGATTATTATTATTTTTGTGATGCATTAGCAATGTGGCTTTAAAACTATAGAGTTTTATGTTGTTGTTTTCTATTCTTTTCGTTGCCTCTGGCTTAAATGTTTTTTGTTTAAATGATTTCTTGGGCAGCGACTTTTTTGTTTACATTTTTTAGTAAATGCGTAAGACAGAGACAGCAAGAGATTTCTGGTATGATATTCAAAGGATAAGAGAGAGAGAGATAGACAGAGACAGAGACTGACAATCAACGATTTTTTATGTTTTTTTATTTGTTGTGGGCGGGCGAGCGAGCAAAGTGGGCGTTGCAGAGCGACTAGCGAGCGTTTTTTTTAAGAGTGTATTATGTGTGAATGAGACAGCGTGATTTTTTTTATGGAATTTTGAATTTTTATTTAAAGCTTTTTATATTTTTTAAGACATTCAAATACAAGACGAAACACAGGACCTTATATATGTGTGTGTGTGGAGTAGAATGCGTGTGCTTAAGCTAAGATTTTATATTCTCGAAAAATGTACTATGAACTAACCTAAGATGAGATAATAAGGACTGCTTCTATATCTAGAGATGATGTGAATGCACGCAAATTAAAGCCACTCGAGAGAGAGACGAACACATGCAAGTAGACGACAAACAAACACACATCCGAAACTACATACGCAAATATTATTTTAGTAAAATGGATAAACAGATTAATGACATTTGAAAATTAAAACCAATGAAGCAAACCAGATACCGTTGTCGGGTTAATTATGTTTTATATGTGGCCCTGTTTTTCACCTTTCTGAATCTATTTTTACATTTCTGCGTTCACTGTACTTACGTTTCGTTTGTGGGCGTCTTGATTGATTTGCCTGTTTGGAAAAAATACATAAAAAAATTATTAAAAAATACTTTCAAATACAAGACAAGCATTTGGACTAAATAAAAGTGATTAATGATATATGAAAATAGACTAGACAAGAAGACCCCAAACCCAAACACATCATCATCATCAGCGTCAGCTTGTAACTTCCCTTCAAACCAAACATACATTTTTGTTTTTAATTTTTTGTGGTTGTTTATTTTGTTTTTTTTTTTTGTTGTTTACTTTACAAATTTCTAAAATTACAAAAGAACAGCAAAAAAAAACTAATACAAAATCATAGAAATACATGATTAAGTTGATTGATACACGAAACAAAAATAAAAGAAAAATACAGTAATTTATTGAAAATGCAAATTGCTGGCAGGTCGAATAGCTTAAATAAATACATGGACGAGAAACAAATATTTACTGGACAAGATACAATACAATACAATAAATTTGACATTTTTTATTTATTATTATATTTATATGTTTCCTTTCGTTTTTAATGTACATTCGAGTGGACAAAGTGAAGTTTAAGGGATTTGAGATTCGCGACTTATGAAAATTGGTCATTTAAAATTACTTGGCCTAAGGTAAGATTTTGTTTTGTAAAATTATATATAATATATATTTAGATTTTTTTTGATATAAAATTGTGCACTTCTTGAGATTTTGCATAAAATTATTTGTATATTTAGAGAGAGCGAAAGTGTGGTAAGGAGATTTTTATATGTATTTTGTGTTTAGTTTTTTTTTTTTTCTTTTCCCGATTGCTTTCAGCAAAATGGGGCACACACACATCTGAACTACCCAAAAAATGAGTTGGAAATTATAAGGTGCGCGCAGCTAAACTGGCCAAAGAATTGGTTGGGCATTTTAAGGGGACTCTTGGCTTAAACAGATGTATTCGGCGGCTTAGGAGCTTCAATGGTTGTTGTTGTTCCATTCAAATTGTGCTGACTGCCATTGCCGGCGGCTATAACCGCTGCCGCCGTTGCAGCGGCACTTTTCTTTAAGTCCGCCTTTTTTTGCGCCTCCAATTTATCGGTTACGGGGGGCGTGGCCTCCTCCGATTGTTGCGTGGTATCGATATGCTCATCGCCATTATCGCGACCACCCAATTCCTCATCGTCCTGAAACTCCGGATGGATTTGTGCCTCGGAATCGGGGCCCACGTCCGTGTTCAGAGTGGCGCCTGTAAAAACATCGAAAACAACAAAAAGAACTAACATTTAGCTTTGTGTGCAGACAGAGAGAGAAAGAGAGAGATGGAAATATAGGGATAGAGAGAGAGCGCCGACTCGATCTCGAAGAAACCGAAGAATTTCCAGATTAAAGTTGAGGTTAGTCCATTTACCAAAGTAAAGCTTAGCAAGCGGAAAGTACAGGTTGATTGTATACATAGAATTCTGATATAAAGAAACAGGAACTTACATGTTACATAAAGGTATATTGTATGTAACATTAAAAGATAAAAAACGTTTTAAATTATTTTGTTGGCAAAATTTGATGACCAATTTTCAGGTTTTTAGATGTTAGCTCTTCTTGTTGTTGTCATTTGTAGACACTTTTCTTAGAAACAGAGAGAGTTTTACAATGTTTTTAGTAAATCTTAAATATCTAATTTAATTTATATTGGTTTTGCTTAACCTTTTTTAATATTTATTAAAATATATAAAGAACTCGGCAAAACCATAATTTGGGATGAATTCACCATGACCTTTGATTTATCTAAAGAATGTTTCCAAGAAATTTTGTTTGGCAATGCGAAGTTCAGCGGTTCCGCTAGTTTTTCCGTATATATTTTATTTAAAAGGTGTTATGGACCCATTTGTTATTTTTCAGATCTATTTTATTTATTTATTTATTTATTTTATTTTATTTTTCCACTATATTCTGTTATTACTTAAAACTGTTTCTACGTTTTTTCTTAAATATATATTTAAGTACTTTTTATACCCTTACAGAGGGTATTATATTTTTGCCATGATGTTTGCAATGAAGGTGAAGGAGTCATTTCCGATCCCATATATATTTTCGTTATTTTTGAAGCTATTCGGTTGATATTTTATATATGCTCTTTTTTAAATGACTATATAAATAATCGCTACATACAAGCGAATCAGGGTGTTTCGTGTAATTTAATCTTTTAGTATGAAAGTTTTGAATATGAAACTATAAATATATAGTTTTTAAACTTGATCAAAATCGGCCGTTATATCCCAAGACCTCTCGTACCTCTAACACTCTGCAAGGGTATATCGACTTCGGTTTCGCTTGAAGATAGCTTTCCTTACTTGTTTTTAAATAGTTTCAGTATTATAGTATTTTAAAATGTAATAATATTTTGTTATTTCTTAAAGTTGTTTCTACGTTTTTTTGTTGTGAATTTTAGTGCAGTTTTTTTTTTATTATTTTTAAGTATTTTTTAATTTTATAATATTTTCCTTGAACTTTTGGATCTTCTCTTAAATGAAGTAATTCTTTAGACCATTCCAACTACACTTTTATTTTGTTTTATAGTTTTTTAAAGTAAATTTTAACAAACTTATCCAGGTTAACTTTCGACTCCTATGTTTGTTAAACCTTTAAGATTGGATTTATTTAATGTTTTCACATTATTTTACAAAAGTTCTAGTTTTCCTTTCGTTATCTCTTTCATATTTTTAGGGTTTTTTTGTATTTTTTCTTTTTATTACGTTTTAAATAATTTTCCCTCTCAGTTACGTGTTTTTTCAATCCCGAAACTCGTTGACGAAAGTCAAGTGAAATTTTTTTAATTAGATGAGCTTTCTAGGGCTTGCCGGTCGCTTATCCGGGGGGAAGGGGAGCAAGAGCCTCCTCCTTCTGCTAGGTTAACGCTAATTAAAATTTAAAAGCCGCACAATGCGTCGAAAGTTAACAACGGCTTGTGGCGAACCTCAGGCCCCCGAAACCCCTATGCATATATGAATTGCAGGATGGATGGGTGGTTCTGGAGTTGTTGGATGGAAAAGTGGGTGGTTTGGGTTTGTTTTTGGGGAGTGGAGAACCTAAAGCCAGGAATTATTGTTAGCATAGCTGATGATGACACAATAGTGGTGGCCATAATAATGATGTTGATGATGTTTTTGTTGATGTGGCTGAGTGGCTAATGATGATGACATTGCGTTGCGTTGTTCACCCACGAAATTTAAGCAAAAATGTGTGCATGAAAAATAATCGTAACAAAAAGAGCAGTAGCTGGACTTACCGCCGAAACACCATCGTCCGGTGGCACGGGCAAAGAGAATTAGTAGGACAATCAGGACCAAAACAGCGACAGCCACCACAATACCAACAATGGCGGCCACATCGAGACTGCTGCTCGGCGGCTTGCTCGACGAGCTAATCCGCACCTGGTAGTCCGTCATTCCCAGTTCATTGGTGGCCCGCAATTGGTACACTTTCGTGGTGTCCTCCAGCGTAAGTCCGGCGATGGCCAAAGTCACATTGTACTCGTCGTTGCCCAAGTATTGCGGCTCGTACGCCGAATAGCGCCCATCGGAGCGGCCTTGCGACACAATCGCTCCATCGATGGTCCACTCGATCTTGGGCTGTGGGCTGGCCTTAATGGTGATATTCACAGTGGCAGTGTGATCGAGATACAGGCCATATACGGAAGCGTCTGGCTGATGGATGGGGGCATCTAAATAATAAATAGTTAATCAGTTTTTTGTGGAGGAAAGTCTTTCATAATTTCTTTAGGTAAATAGATAAATTTCTTTAAGCTTACATCGCACGTTGATGATGTACGCAGCCTCTTGGGGTGGCACACTCTCACGATCGGTCTGATGGTGCGAGCGACAGACTAGCTTTCGGTTGCTGTCCTCCGGCGACAGGTTCCACTGGATCTCCTGCTCCGAGGTCGACAGCTCGACGTTGTCCCTGGAGTTGGTGTTGGCATTGGAGGAGGGATGGATGTCCAGGGGTGTGGTGCGCTTGTTGGCCGGAATGTTGTCGATGAACCACGAGATATTCGCCGGCGGGCGCCCATCGCGAACGGTGCAGCGAGCCCTGAATTCGGTGTTCTCATTGAAGTAGCCCTCGCGATTTGGCCGCGTCAACAGTTCAATAATGGGTTGCTGGGGACGCACTAAGAAAATAAAAGAAAAATTGGATTTTTGTGAATAAAATTTTAAGGTTTGGTGAGGAGACTATAGACTTAGTTAGGTAGCTTAAAGTACACAAAGATTTATTGAAATCTGGTTTTAGAGGCACAAAAACCTGATTTTTCCTTGCAGCTCAATTACTTTAATTATTTTCGCTTGTTTAGATATATTTTGTACTTATTCTATACTCACATGCCACGACCAGATCGATGGTGCCCGACAGCTCCTCGCCCTCGACGCCCAGACTGCACTTGACCTGGCCATTATAGCTGGCCTTTACCCGCTCTATGCTGACGCCGCACTGGCCCGCGGTCAAGCCCGCTCCGTAGTAGGTAAAGCCGGGGGTCTTGCTCCATTCGGGAGACAGGTTGAGAACCTTCTCCTCGCCGGGTATTTCGATGCGACAGTAGTTAATGGATCTGCCATAGCGACACAGCAGCTCAGTGCGATCGCCTTCGTTGAGCAGGGCCGTGTTGGGTTCCACGTTCACCTGCTGCGACCAGGTGAGCGCATCTGCAAAAATAAACAAAAATTATAAATATAAATTGTGTAATTCTCTTACGAGTATCTAGTGTCTGAGTATCGCATAACTGAGGTATTTTCTTTTTTGTCTCGGGGCACGTTCCATGTTGCAACACAACAACGCTCGGTGTCTCGGTGGCAATCAGGCAAATGACTGTCGCATTTAGCAGACAGACACCTGCGCGTTTGCATCTTTAAGATACGCATCTGCTCAGGTATTTTTTACCAGTAGTTGCTACTGCAAACAATGCGGATGCATTTTCTCATTAAGTTTCAATTAAGTTATACGTTTCGTTGGCTTTTTCTCCCTTTGGTTTTTGTGTGTGGAAATTTGTTCGCAGTTGAAAAAGTTTTGCTGGAAAAGTTCTTCCAACGAGCTGCACTCGTTTGCCATTCTCTTTTTAAGCATTTTCTATTTGCCAATTAAGACATTTGAGTATTAAACGTTTAGACCCAAAGTGGAACTTTCCTCTTGTTTGTTAGTCTGTCTCTGTTTGGCTGACTTGGGCTTCGGCTTTTGCGGTTTCGGTGGAAGCCAAATACGGTGGAAAAGTGTCTAGTTTCTAATTAAATTTTGATAGATTTTAGCAAAAGCGATTTCAATTTAATTTAGGTTTAAATTGGGCCCTAGATTTGTTTTTATAAGTTGTGGAATGTAATACTTAAGGTAGATACATAAGTAAAGTCTTTATTAAATGCCAATAAAATATAATTTCTTTAAAAGGTTATTATATTATTTAAGCTGCAAATAATTGTCCCTTTATAAATATTAATTCCGCCTTAAGAAAAATATCTGTTTGAATTGTATTTAGTTTTGTTTACTTGCAACTCAACTATACTAAGTTATAAATAATTAAAAAGTAAGCCGTTATTTATACATATTTCGTTTTAATTTCTAAGAAATATACATGGAATTTCGTTCAGCTGTCTCAATGTTATTAAGTGACATTTTATCTGCTTAAAAAAACACTTAAAACAACATTATAATTTTTAACAAGAAAGAAAAGCTAACTTCGGGCGTAGCCGAAGTTTATATACCCTTGCAGATAATTGTTTACTTATTATAAAAGATTTTCATAAAATATAACATGTATAATGCAAAATGTAAAATTCATATGTAAAATATGAATTTAGACCGATCTTTCCTATGGCAGCTATGTGATATATATTTTTCCGATTTCGATGAAATTTGGAGGTGGCTATAATTATATTAAAAAGGCACAAATAAAGTTTCATTCCAATATCTTGAAAAATACCAAAAATATG